>JAGSMV010000119.1:0-16988 GCA_029286815.1 Troides helena | reverse complement strand
ACCGCGACTTGGTTCGGAAATCAAATCTCGCCGTAGGAGCGAGAATCTGAAGCGCCTCGCGAATAAAGTCCTCGTGTTGGTGCCCATCAAGGCAAGGCAGTAAACCACAATATGCACAGACTAAAAAGAATGAATGACGATAATTAAACAATTAAGAATACTAAGTATATATATAAAGGTAATAAAACCAAAAAAAATGTAAGAGAATGATGATAAATAAATTCAGGATGGTAGTAAAACAAAGTGATTAATAAAGGTCTCCGGACCCGCCATACGGGAATGATAAAAACCTAACCTAACCTAACCCAACCTTTTTGATATCGGTGGTGGAATGGGAAAGAAGTTACCGCATACCCAGCGTCCTTTTCAGGGGACGCCGGTTATGGGCTCAAATACTGAGATGCGTTGTGGCGTGAACTCCCCATACCCAATTCGCCAAAACCACTTCACCGCTTGTCCCGCAATAGCGTACTGGAGACCGGGTTTCGTTTCGCTAACTCCGGCGCTCATGTGAGCAATTCCTCCTGGTGGATGATTCGCGGGAGCAAGGCACCCACCTGTTGTCCTGTACCGGCCCCTCGCGGGACCGAAACGTTGTGCAGCCTCCCCGACCTCAGGATGACCGCGCCTAAGACGCCACGCCCGGCTACCGCCTTCCCGTGAAGGGAATTGGGCGGCGGCCTCAGGACTGCCTCGGGACAGTGGGAGGGGGACAAAAATCACACTCCCCCGGGGACGCACCCCCAGGGGAAACACGACAAAGGCCCAAAGGGCCACGCCCATGGCCTTGTGCTGCCCCCACACCCTTCGTGCCCAGGCCAGGGCCCGTCGCTCACGGCGGGAGGAAGCGGACGGCGTGGTTCTGCCGCCGCGCCTTCCCCGCCGGGCCTCGCCGCCGCCTGCAAGGTGCGGCAGCGGCGTCGGCTCCTCCTCGTGCGCTCGGCGGCCTCCTTCTGACGCATCACTGTGCCGCAGAAGGAGACCACCGCCTTCAAGACCCTGCTGCTCAACATATGACGATTACAGTCGGCAGCGAGATACCACTCGCCGACTTGCGCGACGAGGGCGTGGCGCTGCGGCCCCCATGCCGGGCACTTCGCCAGGCGTGGTGCGCCGTGTCAATCGGCGCACCACACTCGACGCATTCTGTGCTCATCTCCATGCTTCACCCGGCGCAGGCAATTTCTGGCGAAACATCCAGCGGCCTGTCAGCACCTGCACCAGGTGGAACGTCAAGGCCTGGGTACCGCCGGCTCATCCACTGGGGACAGGTGGGCCTGGATGGCCTCCACCGTGCCCCGGCCGGCGGCAGGGTTACCTAACTCAGCCCACCGCCGGATCAGGGCGTCATGGGCAACGCGCTCGATCCGGCGGGACGTGCCGGTCCGGCCGACGCTCCGGCATCCCGCAGAACTTCCGCGCGAGCGACTGCGCTCGTAGATGCCAAGGCGCATCGCCCGCGAGAAGTCGCCGTTCAGGACACCGTACGGCATGCCCGACAGGCCTGGACCGCCAGGATACGTTGGGCCCTTCTTCAACACGGGCCCGGTTCCTGGCGGTCTCGCACCCGTTCACCCATACGGGCGCACTGTACAGTGCCATACTCCGCAGGGATGCCAGAGTACAGGCGCCGACAATAAATGACCCGGCCCCGACATTGGGCAGCAATTCGCCCAGCGGCAGCGGCGGTGGCGGTGAGCTGGGAGAAGCTGCTCAGCGCTCGAAGCTCCATCGCCCGTCCAGAGTGAGCCCTAAATACTCTGGAGGGCTCCCTGCACTGGGACCCTCTCGCCCCGGACGGGGATGATCGCGCCTTCGGGTGGGACTCCCCTGCGGGGTCCGGAGAGAGGGCCTCCTGTCTCGTGACGGCATCCCTCAGGATCCCAGCTGCTCGATCCTCCGGCCTACCACCAGCGACGTGCTAGCAAGGGCCAGACGAGCAGCCTCGTCGTAACTCCTCCCCCGGGCCGAGACGAGGGTGTCGTCCGCGTAGCATAGTACCTCGTCCTGGGAGACCGGCCGCAGCAGCTGCCGTACGCGAGGTTCCCCACAGCAGGCCTCAAGACCGACCCTGTGAACCCCGGCGCCTCCACGCGCCGCCGATGGGGTCGCCGCTGCCATCAACTCCAGACGATCGTCCTGTCTCACTTGGAGGTACGCTCCCTCAACAGCCTGGACTATGTAGGGGAAGCTGGAAAACTCCGCCCCTGATCGTCGCGAATGGCAGGCTGTTGAAGGCGTTCTCGATATCTATGATACCCCAGACCACTCGTTGTCACCGAAGGCCTCCAGACAGAGTGTCTTTGAATGAGCAGGGCGTCCAAAGCGGATCGCCCTGCTCCGAAATTCGTACTGGGCCCTATGGAGGCCTGGTCCCACTCGGCGAGGTGCCGAACGAGACGGCCGGCCAAGATCTTCGAAGACTCACTCCGCCTGTCCGAAGGACGATCGGTCTGTACGCGGAAGGGGAGTCGGGGTCACGGTCCTCTTCCGCAGCAGGCAAAGCCTGCCCGTCTTCCAGCGCCCGGGAACTGCACGCGCCGAATGCAGGCGTCGCCAGCTCGGAGCTCCTCGCGCACGTGACCTCGCGGCCACCCAGAGGCCTCGATGGGACCCCTGTTGGCTCCCGGAGCCGTACGTCGACCCCGGAGACGACCCAGGGCCACGTCCAGCTCCTCTTCCGTCAGGGAGGGACCTCCTCTGTGGACGCCGGGGTGGGGGCGGTGGTGGATTACAACCGGGGGTGGCCAAAATGAGGTCAGCCCCCGAACAACCGGTCGACCACCTTGAGGAAGTCCGGCCCAGGGTCTTCCGTTAAGGGGCGCCTGCGGCACAGAGCTTCTTCCGTGCCGGGTTCTGAACGGGCGCCCCCATGGATCCCTGCTCACCCCCCGCCAGTAGTTCCTCCTGTGCGCTCCTGCTCGGATCTGCGCGGCGAGCCGCAGGGTCTTGCGGGCTTCCCGCATACTCGACCCTGCAGCCGCTCCTCCTCCCCCGTCACCCGCGTGCGCCGACGCCGACAACGCTGCAGTGCCCGGCGACGCCTGCCGCCGCCCGGAGGCCGGAGAGCCCTCCGACCACTGTGGTACAGCTGGCGGCGGTCCGCAGGACGCCGCCGCATTCTAGGCATGGGCTGCATCGCACACCTCCTGAAGAGCGCTGTGGATGCGACCTTCCAGCTTCGTCGACGCCGACGTCGTCTGAGCCTCGCATGTTCCATCTTTTGAACAACGGCGCCTCCTCGGCGAGCTCCTTTGTCGAACTTGCCGAGGACCCAACGAGGGAAGTGGAACCCGGACGCGATGATGTTGTGCCGCGCCCCTGAGTGAGGGAGACCTCGAACCTGATATATCGGTGATCCGATATGGCCCCACCTCCTCTTCCACCCGCTATATGCCACGCGGCGCGCGAGCGCCGGTGACGCAGCGAGGTCCACGTGATGGACCCCCGACCTCGCACGCACGTGAGCGCTGCTTCCCTCGTTGAGGAGGCCAGACCGGAGAGCAGCAGCCCATGCCTCAACTGCTCTCCCTTCCGTGCTGGTGGCGTGCCGCCCCGCGAGCGAGATCTGGCGCTGAAGCCGCCGAGGACCAAGATCTCCCTCGGTGACAACCTGCCATGGTGGCCCTGACATATCGAAAACACCTCGAACCAGCCAGGATCGGTTGGGGAGAAGTACACCCGGATGACAGCGTACCTCCCCAACCCGCCGCCGCGTAGCCGTACCCTCTAGTGACTTGAAGAGGGGCAGGCGCCCGCCTGCCAGCACCGTTACCGTGCCGTCCAGGTCCCCGACCCAGGATGATTGGGCGGAATCCTTGCACGGCTCTGATGCCGCCAATGTGGCATCCCCACTCCGCCAACGACTGCACAGCCAAGTCCTGAGCGCTGGCGGAGGAAGAGATTCGCCTGCAGGAGTGAGATGTGGGCCATCAATTAATTGATGACCATGTTCTCACCTGCAGGCGCACTATTTTTCCGCGACGCGGGAAGGTGCGTCCCGGCCGCAGCCTTTTGACCCTGGGAGACAAGTTCTCCCCCATCAAATGGCTGGACTTCCGGGACCAGAGTCGGCGCAGACGGAGCATCGGAACTCCGACTGGCACTCGCCGGCCCTATGACCCACCTTCCCGCATCGGGAAGCACAGATCCCTCCGACACGGGGATGGGCACAGAGGAGGTGTGCCTGATTGCCATGTAGCTGAAGCAGCGCAAGGGCGCTGCTCCAGAGCCACGATCCTGGCCGAGGTCCACCCGACCAGGATCGCGGCTGGCCCTTTCCCGCCAGCAGCTTCGCGGCGGCGACCGGACACGTTACGGTGGTGGTGCCCATCCCCCCGGGCCCGTCCTCACGGACACAGGGCTTCACCTGCCCGGCTGGGCAGCCCGTTCCGGGTGATTTGACCAGCCTGACCGTCTCTTTGCGGCCGAGTCGTCCAGCTCGGTCACTCGCAGATCCGCGGTTTTGACCGGCTGGACGTCGTCGGCCACCCCAGCCAGCGAAGCTTTCATCTTTTCCGCTAGCTGGTCCGCGACGTCGTGGCTGGGTTGGCACTCCAGCTCGAACAGGCGGCCCCCGCCATACGCGCATCTGCACCCCAGCCATTCCACGAGGCTCCGTTCCTCGAGGGCGACGTCTTCACCAGGGAGCTCATGATCTCCCGGTAAGACGTCCCCTCGGCCACGCCTTCGGGCCGCAGCTTCGACAACTGCGGCCGTCTTGGCGGCGCAAGTTGGCCCTTTCTGGCGGGGCCGCTTCGGCGGCGTCGCCCTCTATGGCTCTTGCGGTTTTGCCCAATCCTTCCCGGCCGACCACCTTTCACTCCACGGCATTCTCCCTCCGTGAGGCCCAGCAGGGTTTCCGTATTCCACCTCTATCCTTCCCCGCCAGCCGAGGATGCTGTTGTTGGCTGAGGCGGGAGGTCGAGGCCTTTATCGGCGCCCCGACGAGGTAGTGGTGGCGCCGACGCCTGTCGGGGGCGTCGAGGGCGCCGCCGGCCGGTTAGTAGCCGAGGTGGCA
This sequence comes from Troides helena, assembly GCA_029286815.1. Lineage (NCBI taxonomy): Eukaryota > Metazoa > Arthropoda > Insecta > Lepidoptera > Papilionidae > Troides > Troides helena. The sequence continues at coordinate 11,968 of JAGSMV010000119.1, read as the reverse complement.
GCGTCCGCAGGTGCGGGGCCCGCGAGACGGAACTGCCACCAGCGCCTTCTATCCGCCGCCAGAGGCGGACGGATGATGGGGGCTGGAAGCAGGCGGTTTCCAGCCTGGCGCGAAGCGACCTCGATCATCCGCGCTCGCGGCACCGAGCATCCGGGTTCGGATGCCCGCTCCACGGCCGCGTTGATGAGGGCCGCAAAATCCGCCGTGGCTCAGGAGGAGGAGGACGAGCCGGAGCCTCTACTGCACGGGCCCCGCCCCAGTGCCGCCGCCACCTGCTGGCTGAGCTCCTGTTGGACTTTTAAAGGCGAGGAGCTCACGCCTTTATAGTCCACCTCCGTCTCCAGGCGACGATTGTCGCAGCGGAGACGGAGGCCTCCGGCTCGAGTCGCGCCGCCAGGGGCTACCACCGCCTCCTGATGGAGGACGGCCTGGTTCAGCCTCTTCTGGAAGCCAAGATTTGCTGTCTTACAGACGAGCGAGATGTCGCCGGCAGCTCCTCCACCTCGGGCTGACCAGCTCCACGGTGGTCATTTCTCTCTGGCGGTCTCCGTTTCCCCGGACTCCGGCTGCCGCCGCCTCCGAAGCAGGCAGCCCCGGCTTGCGGTGAAACCGATTGCGTCCACGATCGCCTGAAGGTGGCTACCCCCACAGGCGACCGGTCCTCGCTGGGTCCCGCCGCTCACCCCACTCTCCGGGGCAGGCGAAGCTCCCCCAGAGGAGCCCGCCTCGCGACGATCCTGCACTTCCTCCTGCGGGACGTCGACCAGCGCCATCCCGAGCCGGTCCGCGGCCACCGACCTCGCCCTCCCCCCACCAGCCCTTGCCTGCCTCCGCCCTCACGGGCACGCGTCCATCTGCCCCGTCGCAGGCACCACACCTCCGCTCATATCGGGCCCAACGTCACTGCTCTCCCCAAGGCAACCAGTGAGTCTCCACCCTTGTGATTCCCCCATCATTCCACGTCACGGCCCGAGGTCCACCATCGACAGCCCGTTCTCCTGCCGCGTCCGGCCGGCTGGTTCCTCGCCGGTTCCTCCCTCACGCCGTCGCCGCTTTCTCTGCGCCCCTGCTGTCTTCGGTCCTGTGACCGCGAGATACATTCACGACATCACACGGGATTACGACCGACGGTGGCGGCAGGAAAGACCCACCGCCAGCCCGCAGGTAAGTGCACACCGAGCCTGCCGTCGACTCTCCACTGTGCCTTCTGGATATCAGAGGGACACGCGGAGAGACCCCTCCCGCCGGGTTATCCGGCTGTCGGATAGCCGTCAGTTGCCCCATGAGAGCATGAGCAGTCTGCTGCTGCCTAGGTACACGAACCCAGAAGATGCTCACCCCGACCGAAGTCCGAAGGCAACTGCATCCCCGGCACACGAGAGGTTATTATCCGACCCAGTACCCCCTTTTTTTGATTTCGGTGGTGGAAATGTTACAGCTCGCATAACAGCGTCCTTTTCAAGGGGACGCCGGGATATGTGGGGCTCGTGGGCCACTGAGATGTTGTGGGTGTGACCCCATACCCACTAAAACCACCACCGCTTGTCCCGCACAGCGCATACTGGAGACGCCCGGGTTTCAAGCAACTCTCCGGGCGCCTCCGCGTGGCAAACTCCTCCTGGTGGGTACGCCCGCGGGGAGCAAGCACCCACCTGCCGTCCTGCACTGCTAGGCCCCCGACCCCGCCAGAAGACCGGCAAGGCGCCTGCAAGACGGAGCGCACGCCCGGCTGCCGCCCCTCCTGTGAAGTAGAAATCTGGGCGGCGCCCTCCCTCCAGACTCTCCCCACTTCGACGAGGGGGGAACAAAATTAAGAATCCCCGGGGACGCACCCCCAGGGGAAACACGACAAAGGCCCAGAGGGCCACGCCACAACGGCCCGAAGGCCCCTCACACCGTGCCCGGCTAGGGGCCCGTCGCTCACGAGTGGGAGGAAGCGGACGACCTTGCCGCCGCGCTCTTTCCGCCGGCCCGCCGCCGCCTGCACAGCGGCAGCGGCGTCGGCCTCTCGTACTGGCGGCCTCCTTCTGACGCATCACTGGTGCCGCAGAAGGAGCAAGCCACCGCCTTCCAAGACCTCTCGCCGCCTAACATACGATCGACGCAGTCGTTTTGAGCCCGGGTCATCTGCGCGACGAGGAGTAACGTTTGCGACCGCTGGCATCGCTGAGTGTGGTGCGTGTCAATCGGCGCACCACACTCGACGCATTCTTGCGTCATCTTCTATTTATTTCACCTGGTGCAGGTAATACTTGCCGAAACATCCATATGGCTCCGTCAGCGTTCCGCGCACCGGTGCGGAACGTCAAGGCCCTCCCGCACCGCCGGTGTTCCACCGGGACAGCAACCTGATGGCCTCCACCGTGCTGCCCCGGCCGGCGGCGGGTTACCCAATCCCCACCGTCGGATCGAAGCGCTCGCGGCAGCGCACCGCGCTCGATCCGGCGGACCGTGTCCGGGTCCGGCCGACGCCTCGGCATCCCGCTGTGGCAGGAAGGCACTTCCCGAGCGACTGCGCCTGCAGATGCCAAGGCGTATCGCCCGCGAGTGCCGCAATTCGCTGTCCAGGACACCGTACTGGTACGCCCGACAGGCTCGACCGCCAGGATACGTTGGGCCCCTCCTTCAACACGGGCCTGTTCCTGGCGAAGTCCGCACCCATCCACCCATACGGGCGCACCGTACAGTGCCATACCCGCAGGATGCCAGAGCAGGCGCCGACACAAATGACCCGGCTCCCCGACATTGGGCAGCACCCGCCCAGCGCAGCGGCGGTGGCGGTGAGCTTCGGGAGAAGCCGTTCGAAGTGCTCTCCGAAGCTCCATCGCCCGTCCAGAGGAGCCCTAAATACTTGAGGGCCCCCGCACTGGGACCCTCGCCCCGGACGGGGATGATCGTGCCTTCGGGTGGGACTCCCCTGTGTCCGTGAAGAGGAGGGCCTCCGTCTGTGACGGAGACCTCAGGACCCAGCTGCCGATCCGGTCCACCACCTCCCAGCACCGTGCTAGTGGCGGCCAGACGAGCAGCCTTGCCGTAACTCCTCCCCTGGCCGAGACGAGGGTGCCGTCCAGCAGCATAGTACCTTCGTCCTGGGAGGACCAATGCCGCAGCAGCCACGTACGCGAGGTTCCGCCAGCAAGGCCCAAGACCGACCCCTGTGTCCCCACCACGCGCCGCCGATGTAAGTCGCTGCTGCCATCAACCCAGACGATCGTCCTGTTCTGAGGCACGCTCCCAACAGCCCGACCATGGGGAAGCCGGAAAACTCCAGCGCCCCCTGATCGTCGCGAATGGCAGGCTGTTGAAGGCGTTCTCGATATCTAAGGATACCCCATACCACCTTCCGCTGTGTCATCAGCTGGCCTCCCAGACAGAGGCTCCTCAGGTCGAGCAGGGCGTCCAACGTGGACGCTCCTGCCCGAAATCCGCACTCGGGCCTCATGGAGGCCCTGGCCCCACCTCGGCGAGGCCGAACGAGACGGCCGGCCAGACCTTCGGAAGACTCCACGCCTCGTCCAGAAGGACGATCGGTCTGTACGCGGGAAGCGGGGAGCCGGGGTCACGGTCCCTCTTCCGCAGCAGGCAAAGCCTGCTCTTTTTTCCAGCGCTCCGGGTCCCACGCCGAATGCAGGCGTCACAGTCCCCGGAGCTCCTCGCGCAGGTGAATCGCGGCCACCCAGAGGGCTCCCTCGATGGGACCCCTGCCGGGCCCCCGAGCCGTACGTCGACCCTGGAGACGATCCAGGGCCACGTCCAGCCTCTTCCGTCATCAGGGAGGACCTCCTTCTGTGGACGCCGCGGGGCGGTGGTGGTTACAACCGGGGGCTGGAATGACGCGGCCAGCCCCGGAACAACCGGTCTACCACTTTGAGGAGTCCGTCCAGGCCTGTTAAGGGTGCCTGCGGCACAGCCTCTTCCGTGCCGTTTTGAACGGCGCCCCCATGGATCCCTTCGTCGACCCCGCCAGTAGTTCCTCCCAGGCGCGGTCTGCCCGACTATGGCGAGCCGCAGGGTCTTGCGGCTTCCGCATACCGATCCTGCAGCCGCCGCTCCTCCCCGTCACTCGCGTGCGCGACGCCGACAACGTTGCAGTGCCCGGCGACGAGCTCTGGGCCGCCGCCCGGAGGCCGGAGATCTCCTCCGACCACCAGTACAGCTGGCGGCGGTCCGCAGGACGTCGTCAGACCAGATGCCGCATCGCAATACACCTCCTGAAGAGCGCTGTGGATGCGACCTTCCAGCTCGTCAGACGCCGACGTCGCTCCGGAGCCTCGGGCATGTTCCATTTTGAACACCGCCCGGCGAGCCTTTGTCGAACTTGAACGAGGACCAACGAGGAAGCGTCCCGGACGCGATGATACAGCCGCGCCCCTGAGGAGGGGAGACCTCGAACCCGGATATATCGGTGATCCGGATAAGGTCTCCACCTCCTCTCTCCACCCGCCACTTGCCACGCGGCGCGCGCGAGCGCCGGTGACGCAGCGAGGTTCCACGATGGTCCCCTGACCTCGCACGTGTGAGCGCTGCTTCCCTGCTGAGGAGGTTCAGACCGGAAGGCGCCCATGCCTCAACTGCCCCTCCGCGTCGGTGGCGGTGCCGCCCCAAGAGCGAGACTTGGCGTTGAAGTCGCCGAGGACCAAGATCTCGAGACATCCTTGCCCGCGGCGGCTCCCGACAGAGCCGAGAAACACCTCGAACTCCTGCCAGGGACTGGCTGGGGAGAAGTACACCCCGATGACAGCGTACCCCCAACCTGCCGCCGGGTGCAGCCGTGCCCCTCTCTAGTGACTTCTGAAGAGGGGGCAGGCGCCTCGCTCAGAGGGGCAGGCGCCCGCTCGACCCAGTACCCTAACCCAACCTAACCTAACCTAACCCAACCAAATCTAACCTAACCTGTCCTAACCTACTGGAGCCGATCATTTTGTATGCAGCGAGTGCATATGCCGGCGGCTAAGAAGCTGCTTTTCTGTCCGAAGGCAGCTCGATGCGGTTCAGCGCGGAAATGCCGAATCCTCAATTTGAACCAAGCCGTTGCATTCCTGGCCTTAGTATTTCTGCTTCGGCTGCTTCCTGAATCTTCGTCCGCTATTAGCGGCCACTTTATTTGAGGGCAGCGGCCACACCGGCAGTACTGGGTGACCAGAGCTGGAGGTTCCGGTCAGCCATTGAGACCCCACACCCGTCTGTGCAGCTTGGTGTGGAATTCTCCTGTCTAAGCGAAAGGGAAGAAGTCCAATCCTGCGCACCTCGGCTGCCGAATCGCGATCTACACCGACGCCGCATCGACGACAAGGTGGGTGCGGCGTTCTGCTTCCTAGACGCCGTGCAGAAGTTACCAACAAAACTCAAGCTGGGCAACTTTGCACCGCATACCAGGCAGAGCTGCTGGCTTTGGCGAAAGCGACAGGGTACGCGGCCATGGTCGGCGCATTCGTGCTGCAACAGCGACTCGAGGTCCGCCCTGGAGACGATCGCAAAACCTGATAATTCCTCCCATCCCCTGGCACCGCAGCGAAAGAGGAATATTATGAAAGCACGTGAGAAAGGGACGAATATGTTGTATTGGGTGAAGGCGCATGTGGGGCTGGAGGGTAAACGGTGCTGGCGGACCAATCTGGCCAGCAGCGGCCCTGAAGAGTAAAAAAGAAGACCGGAGCATGAGGATTGCTCTCAGCATTCGTCACGTCAGCTAAGGCTGGAGACGCTTGACGAATGGAACAGGAGGTATGTGCAAGGTGGGGTACTGGCCGATAACCTCCTCGTGCGCCCGGGGATGCAGCTGTCTTCTCGGACCCCCGGTCCGGGGTAAGGGCATCTTCTGACCGGGGTTCCTCGGCAACGGCGCAGCCGCCCCATGCTCCGGGCATAGGGCAACCGGACGGCTAATAATCCGACAGCCGGATAACCCGGTGGAGGGGTCTTCTCCGCGCGTCCCTCTGACCATCAGAAGGCACAAAGGGAGAGTCGACGGCGGGCTCGGTGTGCACTTACTCCCGCTCCCGGGCTGGCGGTGGTCTTTCCTGCCGCCACCGTCGGTCGTAATCCCGTGTGATGTCGTGGTCATGTCTCGCGGTCACATCGGGACCGAGGCCCTTGGCTAACCGCCCGGGGGCGCGAGGAGGAAAACCTCTATAAAAAACTACCCCAACTCAAGCGGCGACGCAGCGTGAGGAGTGCATGGCTGGAGGGGAGTCCAGTTCTACTGCGGACCCCGACAGGGGACCGGCCGACCCTGACATCTAGGTTTACTGGAGGGCAACACGGGCCTGTCGATGGTGGACCTCTAGAACCCGTGACTCGTGGGAATGATAAGGGAACCAAAACAAGATAAAAAAATCCGGTGGAACTTCATCAGTTTGCCCTCGGCGGCGCAGTACGCCTGGGCCCGATATGGGCGGGGGTAAAGGCGCCCGCGACGGGCGGAGGGACGGTGCCCGTGAAGCGGCGAGCGAAAGCGAAGGGCCTCCCGATCGGGGAGGGGCGAGGTCGGTGGCCGCGAGGACCGACCCGGGATGGCGCGCTGAGGTCGACGTCCCGCAGGGGAGGGAGTGCGGGATCGTCGCGAGGCGTAGACTCTGGGGAGCTGCCTGCCCCGGGAGAGCAAGCATGCGAACTCAGCAGGGACCGGTCGCCTGTGGAGGCGAAGCCACCTTCCAGGCGACCGGACACCGATCGATTCCGCAAGCCGGGGCTGCCTTGCTTCGCGATGGCGACGACGGCCGGTCCGGGAAACGGAAGACCGCCAGAGAAAATGACCACCGTGGAGTTGGTCAGCGAGGTGGAGGGAGCTGCCGGCGATCTCGCTCGTCTGTAAGACGAGCAAATCTCTGTCCGGTCGGCTTCAGAAGAGGTTGAACCAGGCCGTCCACTTCCATCAGGGAGGTGGTAGCTCCCTGGCGGCGCGACTCGAGCCGAGGGAGAACCTCCGTTCCGCTGCGACACCGTCGCCTGGAGACGGAGGTGATCAAGGAGCAGGCGTGAGCCTCCCCGCCTTTAAAAAGTCCAACGAGGGTTTCTCCAGCCAGCGCGGCACTGCGCACGGGCGGGGCCCGTGCCAGTAGAGGCTCCGGCTCTCGTCCTCTCCTCCTGAGCCGGCGGACGCGGCCCTCATCAACGCGGCCAGGGAGCGGGCATCCGAACGGGATGCTCGGTGCCGCGGCGCGGCGATCGAGGGTCGCTTCGCCGGGCTGGAAGCCCGCCTGCTTCCAGCCCCCTTATCATCCGGCCCGCCCCCGGGCGGCGGATAGAAGGAGGGCGCTGCGGCAGTTCCGTCTCGCGGCCCCCGCACCCGCGGACGCCGCCACCTCGGCTCAACCCGGCCGGCGGCGCCTCGGCGCCCCGGACAGGCGTCGGCGCCGGCACCACTACCCGTCGGGCGCCGATAAAGGCCTCGACCCTTCCCGCCTCAGCCAACAACAACATCCTCGGCTGAGGGAAGGATGGGAATACGGAGCCACTGCCCGGGCCCTCCACGGAGGGGCCGTGGGTGAAGGTGGTCGGCCGGAAGCGGCCAAGGCCGCCAAGAAGGCGGCTCCCCGTTATGAAGGCGGCCTCGCCGAGAAGGCGGGCCCCGCCAAGAAGGGGCCCAAGCTTGCGCCGCCCAAGACGGCCGCAGTTATTGGGTCAAGCTGCGGCCCGAGGGTGAAGCCGAGGGATGCCTGCCTGGGAGATCATGAGCCCTCGGTGAAGAGGTCCGCCCTCGGAGGACTCTGGGCCTCGTGGGTCATGCGGGGTGTGCGTGGCGCACCATGGCGGGGCCCGCCTGTTCGAGCTGGGTGCCAGCCACGCACACGACGTCGCGGACCAGCTAGCGGAAAAGATGAAAACTTCGTTGGCTGGGTGGCCGACGTCGTCCGGCCGGTCAAAACCGGGTGACCCGCGAGCGACGAGCCGCTGGACGACTCGGCCACCAAAGAGACGGCCTGATGCCCGCGGTCGTCGCGGAACGGCTGCCCAGCTGGCAGGTGAAGGCCCTGTCCGTGGCGGACGGGCCCGGGGATGGGCACCACCACCGTATCGTGTCTGGTCGCCGCCGGGGCGAAGCTGCTGGCGGAGAAGGGCCGCGTCCTGGTCGGGTGATGGCCAGATCGTGGTTCTGGAGCAGCGCCTTGCGCTGCTTCAACTGCTGCGATCGGGCACACCCTCCACGTGCCCATCCCCAAATGTCGGAGGGACTCCAGGCCTGATGCGGGTGGGTCATAGGGCTGGCGAGTGCCAGTCGGAGTTCCGATGCTCCGTCTGCGCCGACTCTGGCCGGAAGTCCAACCATTTGGATGGGGAGAACTTGTCTCCCCCCAGGTCAGGCGGTGGCTGCGGCCGGGACACCTTCCCGCGTCGCGGGAGCAGGGACAGGCCTGCAGGTGAGCATCATGGTCATCAATTAACTGATGGCCCACATCTCACCTCTGCAGGCGACTCCAACCACTCCGCCAGCCAGGACTTGTTCCTGCAGCTGCTGCGGGAGTGGGGATGCCACATTGGCGTGGCATCAGAGCTGCACAGGATTCCTGCCCAATCATCCTGGGTCGGGGACCTGGACGGCACGGTGGCGGTGCTGGCGAGAAAGGGCTCGCCCCCTTCCGTCACTCAGAGAGGGGCACGGCTACGCGGCGGCAGGTTGGGGAGGTACGCCACATTGTAATTTTCCCTCAACCCCCGGCAGAGTTCGAGGTGCCGACTCTGTCAGGCCGCCGCGGGCAGGTTGTCACGAGGGAGATCTTGGTCCTCGGCGACTAACGCCGCCCTGCTCTTGGGCACCGCCACCAACGCGAGAGGAGAGCAGGCTGAGGTACGGGCACTGCTCGGTCTGAGCCTCCTCAACGAGGGAAACGCCTCACGTGCGTGCGAGGGTCGGGGGTCCATCGTGGACCTCTCCAGTCACCAGGCCCATGCGCCGCGTGGCAAATTGGCGGGTGGAAGAGGAGGTGGAGACCTATCGGATCACCGATATATCAGGTTCGAGGTCTCCTCAGCGCACACCACCCGCGTCCTGGTTCCACTTCCTCGTTGGGTCCTCGGTTCGACAAGGAGCTCGCCGAGGAGGCGGCGTTGTTCCAAAGATGGAACATGCCCCGAGGCTCAGGACGACGTCGGCGTCGACGAGCCGTACATCGCATCCACAGCGCTCTTTCAGGTGTGCGATGCGGCCATGCTCTAGGATGCGGCGACGTCCAGGACCGCCGCCGCCAGCTGTACTGGTGGTCGGAGGAGCCCGGCTCCGGCGGCCCAGGCTCGTCGCCGCACTGCAGCGTTGTCGGCGTCGGCGCACGCAGGTGACGGGGAGGAGGAGCGGCTGCAGGGTCAGCATGCGAAGCACGCAAGAACCCGCGTCACCGCTATAGTCCGGGCGAAGACCCTGCCTGGGAGGAACTACTGGCAGGGCCGACAGGGGATCCATGGGGGCGCCTGTTCAAGACGGCACGGAAGAAGCTCAGGCCGCAGGCGCCCCCAACGAGGCCCTGGACCCGACCTCCAAGGGTGGACCGGTTGTTCCCGGGGCTGACGCGTCATTTCCAGCCCCGGTTATGTCCACCACCGCCTCCCGCAGCTCCACAGAGGAGGTCCCTCCCGACGGAAGAGTGAGCTGGATCGGGCCCCGATCGTCTCCCGGGCTCTCCGACGTGGCCGGCTCCGGGACACCCGACGGGGTCCCATCGAGGGCCCTCTGCCGCGAGTCACCCAGGCAGGGGAGCTCCGGGGGACTGTACGACGCCCGCATTCGGCGCGTGCAGTTCCCGAGCGCTGGAAGACGGGCAGGCTTGCCTGCTGCGGAAGGGGGGGTAACGTAATCACCTTCCGGCACAGACCGATCGTCCTTCTGGACGAGAGGCGGGTAAGGTCTTCGAGAAGATCTTGGCCGGCCGTCTCGTTCGGCACCTCGCCGAGGTGGGGACCGGGCCCCGCGAGGTTCAGCATGATTTCCGGGCAGGCGATCCACTTTGACGCCCTGCTCGACCCGGAAGGGCCTTCGGTCTGATGCCTCGGTGACGGCGAGGTGGTCCTGGGGGTATCCTTAGATATCGAGAACGCCTTCAACAGCCCGCCATTCGCGACGATCAGGGGCGCTGGAGTTTTTCCGGCTTCCCCATGGTCGGGCTGCCGGGGCGTACCTCCGGGACAGACGATCGTCTGGGCTGATGGCAGCGGCGACTTACATCGGCGGCGCGTGGGAGAGCGGGGTTCCACAGGGTCGGTCTTGGGCCCCTTGCTGTGGAACTCGCGGTAATGACTGGCTGCTGCGGGCAGCCGCAGTCTCTCCCCGGGACGAGGGTAACATATGCCACGCGGACACACCCTCCGGGTCTCGGCCCGGGGAGGACATGACGAGGCTGCTCGTCTGGCCGCCACCAGCACGCCGCTGGTGGTAGACCGGATCGAGCAGGCTGGCCTGAGGGTCTCCGTCACGAAGACGGAGGCCCTCCCTTCTTCCACGGACCCCGCAGGGTCCACCCCCGGGCGCGATCATCCCCGTCCGGGCGAGAGGGTCCCAGTGCGGGAGCCTCATATTTAGGGGCTCACTTGACGGGCGATGGAGCTGGAGAGCACTTCGAACGGCTTCTCCCTTCGAAGTCACCGCCACCGCCGCTGCGCTGGGCAGATTGCTGCCCAATGCCGGGGGCCGGGTCATTTGTGTCGGCGCCTGTACCTGGCATCCTGCGGAGCATGGCACTGTACGGTGCGCCCGCATGGGTGGATAGCGGAGATCATGCCAGGAACGGGCCCGTGCTGAAGAAAATCAACGTATCCCGGCGGTCCGGAGCCTGTCGGGCGTACCGTACGGTGTCTCTGGACGGCGGGTACGCTTCTGCCGATGCGCCTTTGGCATCTACAGGCGCAGTCGCTCTCGCGGAAGTGTACCTCTTCCTGCGGGATGCCGGAGAGCGTCGGCCGGACCTGCCGTCCGCCGGATCCGGTGGGGCGCGTTGCTCCATGACGCCCCTGGATCCGCGGGAGAACGAGTTAGGCAACCCCGCCGCCGGCCGGGACACGGTGGGAGGCCGACGGCCCCACCTGTCCCGGTGGATGAGCGCGTGCGTCGGGCCTGACGTTCCACCTGGTGCAGGTGCCGACAGCCATGGATGCTTCGGCAAGTACCTGCACCAGGTGGCCCGTGAGATGCCGCATGAAAGCCATGTGGTGTGCGCCGATTGACACGGCGCAATCAATACTTCAGTGGGGAGTGCCCGGCATGGGTCCGCAACGCCACTCCCTCGTCGCGCAAAGTCGTAGTAGTGACCTCGCTGCCGACTGTAATCGATCATATGTTGAGCAGCGAGAGGTCTTGAAGAGCAGGTCTCCTTCGCGGCGGCAGTGATGCGTCGTTGATAGCCGCCGAGCGCACGAGGGAGGCCGACGCCGTTGCCGCACCTGTGGCGGTGGGTCGGCGAGAGCGGCAGAACCATCGCCGTCCGCTTCTCCTGCCGTGTGCAGCGACGGGTCTCAGCCGCAGTGAAATCTCGCCAGGCGTGGCCCTTGGGCCTTTTGTCGTGTTTCCCCTGGGGTGCGTCCCCGGGAGTCTTTGAGTTTTTTGTCCCTCCCTCGTCGAAGTGGGGGAGTCTGGGGAGAGGCCGCCGCCCACCCTTCACGGGAAGGCGGTGGCCGGGCGCCCGTCTTGGGCGCGCGCGGTCGTTCGAGGGGTCGGGGCAACGTGCCGGTCCCGGTGAGGGCCGCATGGGACGGCAGGTGGTGGGTGCCTATGCTCCCCGCGGGCGTCCACCAGGAGGGAGGCATACGCGGAGGCGCCCGGAGAGTTGCTTGGCTGAAACCCGGCGCCTCCCAGTACGCGTATTGCGGGACAAGCGGTGGTGGTTTAGTGGGTATGGGGGTCACGCACAACATCTCAGTGGGTTCTTCGAGCCCCATTACAACCCGGCGTCCCCCTGCAAAGGACGCTGGGTATGCGGTAACATTTGCACCACCGATATCAAAAAAAAGGTAGCGTAAGGTAATGACGGTTTCAACGAGGATA
>JAGSMV010000118.1:0-20986 GCA_029286815.1 Troides helena | reverse complement strand
AACCGGTGGAAGGTCGAGTCGGGTTGTGCAAAGGCGCCTTGAGGCTCAAGAACCGCTCAATGTACCGCCTTGCGAATCCGTGGGCCTGCGTCGACGTATACGGAGAAGTCGAAGTAGTCACTCACGCTCACGCCCATCCTGCCATCGGGCCTGGGGCGCGCGGTTTGCTACCGTTATTGAGGCCCTCCACGAGCATAACTCGGGCGGGTACGTGACCGACTTGGCCGTGGTGCCAGACCGGCTTCTCTTGGGGGCTTCGAAGGGAAGCGATGGAGCACTGATTGCTTGCCGGGGCGTAGTAGGTAGGCGATGGTGGATGGAAGAAGGAAGTGATTGATGATGGTCAGGTGGAAGGCTGTGCGCACGGACTTTCCTCGCAAAATTGTTACACTTATCAAGGTCACAAATTTGCGCTGCAAAATGATTCGAAATTAATGCCGGCGTAAACACCTCGTCATTGTGCTGGTATCGCGGCCGGTGCAGCCGTGCTCATGCTTTATTAACTTCGCACGGGCATCTACCGTGGAGCTGCGACTTGCATATACATTTCGAAGAGTCAGAGTCAATAGCGGAGCATTCCGGCCTTTCACACCACCGCAGGCACCAAGCTAATGAGCTTGGAGCTTGACCCGCCACTGGCGTCGGTTTGACAGTGATGGCCGATACTCGATCCTCATCCGGACGGCAGCACTTGCTCGCCGAGTCGACGAGCTTCGAAGAAGCAGAGCAGCGTGTCTTGAGGTACGACTTGGCAGCGCACACCCGGCACGGGTCCGCTGACCATGTACCAGCGCATCAATTCGCGAGTTAGAGCCAGAGCCGTGCTCGCTGCCTTCATCTCCCACCATGTTGAGTCAAAAGCTCATCATGGGTGTGAGAAACCTCCACAGTTCATCTCTTGGATGCCGTGGCTGAACGAAGCGCTTCCTGCATTTGCACTGTGTACTCCTCGGAGCTACCGGGCGAACTTCGTCTTCACTGTCACAGCTTGCGACGTCGTCCTGCCTCCAACACCATGTCGAGACCAAAGACGGCACACTTCGCCCTGGCGCTTCTGCGGGACAGTCAGGCCTCGTTTGCGTCCGTCACTTCGTCCGAGGCAAGGTAGCGACCGCGATCGGCGTCCTGCGCCCGAAGAGGATTCTGGGGAGATCCTTGACTCTTCCTACGCGACGCGCGATCGATCGTACGAGGACGACGACGAGGACGGACAGCACGGCAGGGGACGACGACGATGACGACGTCTTTGCGTTCGCACTTACTCCCCGGTCTAGGTATTCCTGCGGTCCAGGTGAATTTGCCAGCACCGCTGGATCTGCTGCTTCTACGGCTGCCACGCCACCTCCCGAGTCAGCCGCCTCGAAGGGCGCAAACTCAACCTGTTCGTGAGTGTATACTACTACGACCAGAACAGCGGCGCAGTGTATTGCGATGCACGAGGCAACTTGGTCCTTCGCAAGACTCGGCGGCTTGCTACGGTTGATCCGCGGCGTCTTAACGGGATACACGCAGAAGGCGTGCGACTGGACGATCCCAAAACGTTAAGCCCATGTCGCGCAACGCGTCGATCAAGTGGCATCCTTCCACTCGGGTTGATAGCGGCTCGTGGCCGAGACGCTGCTACTCGTCGGGAAGGATTCGGAGAACCCTACTCACAGCATCTGACTGGCACGACGCAGCGTCGTGGGCGGTCACGGCGCGTCATACACTTCGGACAGCGCCGACTTGCCGCGCTGCCGAGTCGAGCTTCTCCCGAGCCGTCGGAAAGCAGAATGAGGAGGAGGGCGACTCGCGCACGCCGGGTGCGCGCATCGGTGAAGCAACGTCGACGACCCCACGACCCGGCCATCACGTTCCGCTCGATTTTCTCCGGACTGGGCCTGTCGGCGTTCGCCTCGGTGATCCAATACGTTTCTGTCGCAGCGCAATACCGATCAGAATCGTCGCCATCATCATCCAGATCCTCGCGCACCCCTTGGGGAGCGTCATATTAACGTGCTGCCGATCAGGTCGTTCCATTTCCGGCTGCCCGGCGAGGCGGCGGCGCAAGGGCCGGAGCGGGCTTCCAGCAGAGTGCGCATACGTGGTCGTTCAATCCAGGACCGTGGAACATCAAGGAGCACACGGTGGTGCTGATAGCACGACGGGGCTGTCAATCCCTGCGTTGTCGATCCTCTTGGCGCAGGATCTGCCTCGGTTCTGGAATGTGATAAACGGTCACGCTTCTTGGCGGCCTCTTTCGGTGTGCGCTCACTCAGCTGGTGGGGTGCTGGCGGGCTTTGTACGCGAGGTGCTGGTGATGGCGGCGTCGATGATCTGGCCTCAGAATCCTGGCGGTTTCGACGGTGCTCCATACGCTACACGCCGGCGGGAGGACGCGGTGGACACGAGCGGCACGAAGACGCGTCGCGGCTGCGCTTCTTCAACGTGGCCTCGCTGCTGGCGTTCGTCGTCTACCGGCTACTTTTTCACGGCGCTGTCCATCTTCAACTGGGTCTGCTGGATCTGGCCGACCAACGTTGCGGTCAACGTCGTGTTTGGCGCTGCGCATGGACTGGTGCGAGCGTGCTGACGTTCGACTGGAACCAAATCCACCTACCTCGGCTCGCCGCTGATCATCCCGTGGTGGGCGCAGGCGAACCTGTTTGGCAGCTTCGTGGTCGGCATTGGGATGCAGCGCCCATCCTCTCTGCGCTACCAACGCTGCATACGGGCTACCCATCACCTCCGGCAGCAGCTTTGACCGCGCTTCGGCCAGAGGTACAATATCAGCATGGTCACGTCCGAACCACAATACGCTGAGCGTCGACGCGTACGCCAGCTACTCGCAGGTCTATATCTCGGCAGGGCTGATCGTCGCCTGCGCTTTGGCGGATTCGCGCTCTCGGCGGCGGTCGTGCATCACGACCCTCTACGGCCGCTTTGTCTGGGACAGGCTGCGGCAAGTCGATGCCGGACGACGTGCACGCTCGACCCCCGATGCGCAGGTATCCGGGGTGTGCCTGCGTGGTGGTACTGCGGTGGTCATGACGGTAACTAGGCATGTCGATTGCTGCTCACGGCTGCTTATGGCACCAAGCTGCCCATCTGGGCATTGGGCCTGGCCATCCTCATCCCGGCAGCGTACATGCTGCCGTTCGGATCATCTTTGCCATGAGCGGCCTGCGGCTGCGGTCAACCTGATGCTCCGAGATCTGGCCTCGTGGCTGCTGCCGGGCAAGCCGTTGCACCGGTGATGATGTTCAAGACGGTGAGCCAGCAGACGCGACGTTTGGCCTGCTCTTCTCGCGGGACCAAAGCTGGGCCATTACATGAAAATCCCCTCCTCGCAGGGTCTTTGCGATCCAAGTCATGTCGATCCTCGTCAACAGCTTTGTATGCAGATCCTGGCCAAGGACTATCTGCGCGATCACATCCAGGACGTCTGCGATGCAGCGCAGCCGCGAAAGTTCACCTGCCCCACCGTCAGCATCTTCTACACGTGCATCATCTGGGGCGCGATCGGCGTCGAGCGTAGTTTCGGACCCAGGTCGGCCACCACTCATGCTTCTACGGCCTGATCGTCGGCTCGGCGTGCTGCCATGATCACGTGGTACACGTCGAGAAGCTCAAGTGGAGTGCGATGCGTACCGTCTCGGCTCCGATCGTCTTTGTTGGCATGAGCCTGGCCCTGCCAGTCAACTTTACCTCGGCCATCGTCGTTGGGTACGTGTTCCAGAATTGGATGCAGCACCGGCTCGAAGTGGTGAGTCCGGTACAACATTGTCTCCTTGCGGGCGCGCTCGACTTTGGCACGGTGCTGTCGTCCATTGTGATCTACTTTCTGCTGCAGATGCCGAGGAACGGCGCGCTGCAGTTGCAGTGGTGGGGCAACCAGGTGGACCTGGATACGGCGGCGGATGCGCAGGGGATGCGCCGCTGCTCACCGTGGCACCGAGGCTGGATTTGCGCCTCCTCCCGGTGCGTCCTGACACCAGGCGAAGACCGCGTCCGCCGGGATCCGCTCCATGTATCTGTTCGCCTCTGTTATCGATCGCTTTGCATAGCGTTGCAGTCTGTTGGAGCGTGTGGCGACTAAAACTGTCATGCAGGGGAGGATGTCGGGCCCTACCATGCAAATGGTTTTGAGAGATCTTGTGGAAAGGCAGGATCACTTGTTCTTGGTGAGCCTGTATCGGAAGGTTTTTCTGGTGGAGTGCAAACTCCCCGAGCTTGTGCCCGACCATCTCTTCGGTGACTGTCAGGGGGATGTGGTGCCTGCCGTTGTGTACGAGGAATTTGAGCCTGTCGCAGATACACCAGAGAAGCACACGAAGAGGGAGGTCGAGTCAGACGGGATGCTTTTCCCGACAAAACTTTGGGCCAGATGGACTCACCCACAAAGTTGGGCAGGGATGGTGCAGCTCCTTGCATTTGTCCGGATTGCAGTGTTGTTCTTGAGCACTTACTCGGCCAGGTTGGGAAAGAGCGACAGAAGGGACCTAGGAAGGGACGGACAAGAAGGTGAGCGACGTTGTTCTGCTGGTGTGCACGGCATGTGTCTGCTGAGTGCGGACTCACCTTTCCACGCTGAGCGTGACACGAGTATCGAAGTCGGCAGCATCACTGGTTTGTGGTGATGGCAGGAGGGGTGAAAGCAAGCGCCGCGCCAAGTGATTCTGGATTTTGCACGCGAAGAAAGCGCAGAGTCGAGCAGGAGGTGATCCGAATCCCGAGGTGCTTATTTTCGTGGGTGTGCCCAAAAGTGTTAGGACTGTCCGGATAAGCGGCGGTGTCTCGGCGAGAGTCGGTGCTGAAAGCAGCGCCAACTCATCATCCGATGTCGATCAAATCTGAGCAGCCGTGCAACCCCTCATCTTGGCTCTGAGGGGTCGAACATCGAGCTGCTCTTGCCCCCCTTCTCATAATAATCTTCTTCTGCGGGTGACACGAGGAGGCATGTATCTTGTCAATCTGTTCATGCGGCAGCAACGGCGTTGGTTTGCTGTTTATTCTGATGCTCGCGGTACCGCTGCGGGCGACAGCGCTGAAGGGGTGGCGGCCTGATGCGGAAAGAGGCGACGAGCAGGACCATCTTTGCTCGCAAAGCCGAACAACGACGACAAAGCTTTTAATTAATTTGCCTTTGAGGTGGCGGGATGGTGGATGGCGTGAACAGCTGACAGTGCAGTTGGAAGAAATCGAGCAAAGATGCACGATTGATGCCGTGCAGCTTGCGCCCAACCGCTCGAAAATTCTATTCTGCGGGCAGCGACTTATGCTGAGTTCGCTTCCGCTGCGAGCAACGCCTTCATATCCCTCCCTCCCATCCCCTTGGCACTGACCGCCTTGTCAACAACACCACCACCACCATCACCTCCCCCACCCTCCGCCTCTTCCTCTCTCTGCCTCTCTCTGCTTCCTCTGCTCGTCTTGTTTCGCATCTCCACACCATGTCGTCCAGCATCGCAGCCAACACGGCGAACGGTCGATCCGCCGAGCCCTTTTGCGCAGGCCATCCGCCAGGGCAGCCCAAGGACGCCTACGCCTACGTCAACACCATGTACGCGTCGCCGGCTTTGTTTTCATTGATCTCGCCTTCGCTCTTGCTTCACGAGATCCCGGTGCCCAAAGAGTCGCAGCTGACCACAGTAAAGAGGTGCACGCGGCCAATCGAGCGCCATCAATAACGGCAGCGACGACCGCCCGCTCGTCGTCGTCGGCCCCTGCTCGATCCATCGACCAGGCCAAGGAGTACGCTGCTGCTCAAGGCTGGTATCGACGAGCGCTGGTCCGAGGGGCTCGTGGTCGTCATGCGCGCCTACTTTGAAAATCCTCACGAACCACGGTCGGCTGGAAGCTGGCCTCATCAACGACCCGGACATCAAACGGCAGCTTCCAGATCAACCGCGGTTCAAGATTGCAGCGCAACCTGCTCGTCGACCCACGGCGCAAGGCGTGCCCGTCGCGTGCGAGGTGCTTGACACCATCTCGCCGCAGTACACGTCGGACCTCTACTCGGGTGTTACCGGTGCTCGTACCAGAGTCGCAGCTCCACCGCGAGCTCGTCTGGCCTCTCGATGCCCGTCGGCTTCAACGGCACGGACGGCGGGCTCGGTGTCGCTGCCGACGCCATCCGCGCATCGTCGCAACCGCACGCCTTTATGGGTCACCGAACAGGGCCTCGCCGCCATCGTGCGCACCGTCGGCAACGCCGACCTCCACATTGTCCACCGCGGCGGCTCCAAGGGTACAACTACGACGCCGAGCGCCGGTGGCGGCGTCCGCGCAGTTGAGCAAGGTGCTGCCGGATCGCCATCCGTCGATCATGATCGACTGCTCGCACGGCAACTCGAACAAGGACTACCGCACCAGCCCAAGGTGGTCGATGCGATCGCGCACCAGCTCGAGCAGGGCGAGCACGCCATCACGGGCGTCATGATCGAGTCGCATCTCTTCAACGAGGGCAAGCAGGGGAGCCCAAGGACGCCAGATCGACAGTTCATACGGTGTCTCCATCACCGACGGCCGCGTCGGCTGGAGACCACCGTCCAGATGTTGATACGCTCAACGCCGCCGTCCTCAAGAGGAGTGCAGGCACGCGCCTCGACCCACGCTTTGAGCGCCGCCTTTCGTCCGTGGCCTCCCAGCCTTCGTTTCAGTGCTCTTGTCCTGCCGTCGTCCTGCTTGCATTTTTCGAGAATCGCAGAAAGCCCCACTTCGTTCCAACGCCTCGGCTGCCTTTCGCGTGTGTGTCCTGACCGTAATGTACAGAGTGGACAAAGCAGGCAACTATCCAACGCCGATCGATCGCCGATACAAGCTTCCCACTTTACGGATCTCCGAGTCTTGCCAGTCTCCCGCTTGACCCTTCAAAGAAAGCGACGGACATCTTGAGAGGGTGAGACGTACGAGACATTTGCACTGTAGACGCGACACCCTTCAAACTCGACCAGACCGCGAAAAGGGGATCAGCACGGTGTGCTCCCGAATCTACGAGCACCCCTCTTTCGATCGCCCATGCAACCTCAGTCTCTGTCGATGCGGTGCAGCACGGGAGCTAGATCCGCGGCGGAGGCGTGGGAATCTCTGCTCGGAAGTAACCTTCTCTGCCCACACGGGCGCTGTATCGTCTTGCTCCTTGGCCCTGTTCGCCACAGCCCGTCAAAGAAAAGTGGAGTCGAGTAGGAGGGGGCGGAGAAAGTTCGCACTACCGATTTCGACCTCAACGAGGATCTGGGGGGGAGAAAAGGGACGCACCTTTTGAGCTGTTCTGCGTACGCCGCTTTGCGTTGTGCTGCGAGTCTCTGCGCGTCCACCTGGCGCTTGAGATCCGGAGAAAGGGCCTGTCGATGGGAAAGCACGTGGGCAAGCGCAGGGGTGTCGGAGGAACCAAACGCCCGTCCAAGGCAAAGTCGAGAAAGGGAGACATTCGGCGTGTGAGGTATCGGGCAAGGAGCGTTTACGGCAGAGCGTCGTCGTGACAACAAGGAGGTCGTCGATCAAAGGGAATGGTGCAAAGACAAAGCCTATGTCAGTCTGCGAACCGAGCGCGTCGCCAGCAAGTCGTCAGAGCGCAACAGCCAGGCGGACCCCCGTGGGAAAACTCACGTCGGTGAAATTGTTGATCTGTCGGCGTGGTCGCTGCGTGACAGAGCGATGGAAATGAAAGGGAGGCAAGCGTCATCAGCCATCGGATGCAGGCAGGCAAAGCGCATCGCACGAGTCGGTTGCCACGACGACCAAAGAGCCTCGCACAAAAGGAGCCGTCGAACCTTACCTTCATGATAGCGTAGCCGGATCGCGATGGTGACAAAGCCACCAACAATGGCCCTCGGTTAAGGAGATCCCGACATTGTCGTGAGAACCGAGCGTACAAAGGAGCTGACCGGGGAGCTGAATGATGCAGGGCCTTATCAATGCGTTGTGTGTTGGCAGCGAATGCGAAGCCGACAATCGACGAGCTTCGAGTGGCTGGGTGGAGAGGGCAACTGCCGAGAAAGCGAGCCCGATGGGTGGGCTTCCCAACGATACCAGGTCACGTCGCACAAAGGAAGGCGGAACGTTTTATCCGGTCGGCAGAACAGTTGGGCTCGATGCGTCGGAGCAATGTACCGCAGTGTTCCCTTTGTGTCGAGATCGAGGTGGTCGTGTGGAGAATAGTGATATCGAACGACCAACGAGGGCAAGGCTCTGACTCTGAAAGCGGCGCAGCCGTCCCTTTGTGCCGAATGGTCAGCAAACCCCAAATCCCAACCACAAAACCCAAAAGTGGGAGGCAATCCGGTCACACTGTTAGAGCGGAAATTCATCATCGGATCTGAACCAGCCCGATCTCTTTCAGCTCACTCGATTCAATGTCCGCCAGGACGGTGCGCACGGTGGCTCCTTCAAGCTCGAAACTCTGGCTTTGCCTTCTTTGATGCTCGATGCTGGGCAGCTTGAAGCCTAGCAAGAGATTGCCGATCAGCCTTTTGTCACTTTGCCATCGGCGCCTGGCTGACTAGAGCTGCCCCCGCTCAGGATCGCCCCTTGGCTCACGTCCACCGCGTCCGGCCCCTTTTCCAACAGCACCTGCCCAGATTCTCGAGCGTCTTTGGATGATTGAGCGAGATGTAGCCCGCTTGAGTGAACATCCTGCCGTCCCAGGTAACACCGTTGCGCCTGTTCGAGCACCACAGCGCGCGTTGTCGAGCGTCGTCTGGATGCGCTGCTCCTGTTCGCGTCTGTCCAGCGCGACCGCTCCCACGCCTCCTGACCTGCCCGCAGCGCGCGGAAGAGCGGCGCCACTTATGCGAGTCTGGCGCTCGTGGTACGCATTGCGACTGCTGGTTGCGGTTGTCGTGTGGATCGCGTCCGGTCGGGATGACGCGCAGATGCTCCGGCGAAGGCGGATGCGAAAAAGACGAGATTCGACACGAGCCACCGCAGCACGATTGACTGCTGGATGCCGTCCTGGCCAAAGTAGGTGCGGTCCGGCTGCACAACGGGAACAGCTTGGTCACCACCGTAGCCACGCCGCGGAAGAACGTCGGTCGGCCTCCATCTGATGGCTGAGGCCTTTCACCTCGACAAAGGCGCCGATCTGGTCGGCGACCACCCGCGTAAAGCCGTTCGGATACATCTCCTGACCGTAGGCACGAATGCCACGCTCACCGGATTGATCGCACCTTACCACGTCGCGACGTCAGTGACAGCGCGGCGAGCTTCGGAAATGTCCGACTCGACCGTGCGCGGGTACGAAGCGAAGTCTGGTCATTATGCAAACTGCGCCGGGTTGACAGCATCGAGACGACCTGTACTCGTTCTTCCAGACTGGCTCGAACGAGCCTCGTGGTGTCCGTCGTGGAGCGCACCCATGGTCGCGACAAAGCCGACCGACTTTGTTGTCCTTTGGTCGCCTGGTGCGCCATGCGCGGTAGTCGCCCACGCTCGTCGTCGGTTGATGGACACCGAGAAATGGCGATGGCGCATCCGCCGACGAAGCGACCATGTTGGATCCCGACGCCCTTTCCGGCGCTTGTAGCTCTGGCCGTGTCGCCGCAGATGTGCAAAGTGGTCGAGCTCGCTGCGCTTTCGAGTGCTGCGCGCGTTGTTGTCGCAAATCTCGTGAATGATGTAGAGCCAGACGATGACGCGCAACGAATGGATCAATGACGACAAGCGATGGCAGTGGCCGATGCCTGATAGCGCAGTATGCGCAGCGTCGACGACCTTCTTCGAAAGCATGATGACAAGTAGGGTTAGGAAGATCGAGGAGGTACAGAAAGGCGCAAATTCCAGAGAGAAATTGGGAAAATGTGTTGATCTTCACCCACGTGGCCGCCGCGCTATTCGGATTTCCGATTTCCAGGTAACAGACTTTGTTCCATCTGATCCGCCCCGCGTGGACGCGCGGTCAGCCACCATCATCTCTACCAAGCGACAGCTACCACCATCGTCACGCATCCGCCACACACACACACGCCTCGCTCACTACTCCAGCCGGCTGGCGGCGTCGCAGCAATTCAGCGCACGGCGTCGTATCGCAAGGTGGACGCATCCGATCCGCGTCGTCCGGCAGCGAGAGTTCTGGTGCCGCCGAAATCGTGGAGGTCGGACGAGCTCGACATCTACGCCTCGTTCTGTCGTCCGTCCGCTGATGATCTCGGCGCCGCCATGCTCACTCGTGTTTCCTTACCTCGCCTATGTCGTGAGCGGTGTTCGCGTGCGCGTACATCGCACACGACATCCGGTTCACGAGCAAGACCAAAGACGCGTCCACCGGCGGTCCTTGGCTGTCCCTCACGTAATGCAACCTGCGCCGAATCAGTCTGCTGGGAAAATGACGCTGACCAATAAAATGGTACAGTGTTGCGGTGGATGGTGGCGTGAACAACAGCTTTTCTCTGCTTGCCGCGGGTCGCCTTGGTCCTTCCAAAGGTGAGTGGGTTCAGCGCCGCAATAATCGGACGAGTCTACAGCAGCTAACCACCGGGCTTTCCTCTTTATGATTCTTCTTTTCCTTCAATTTTGGTTATCTCGGCGCGACCGTCCTGTTCGCTAAGTGACGCAAGCTCACCAAGCGGACGATCCCCTTTGGCGTCACACGCTCGCGCCCGGCGTAGCTGCATCAACGAGATCGCAAAATAGCACATGACCTCGCGAGACAATAGCGCGTCTTACACCGAAAATTCCTCGCTCGAAATTCAAGGATGGTTCAGCGAACCGAGCACATGCACGAACGACGAGAAGTCATGGAAACAATGAGCGAGGAGGGAGGCTGGAAATCCGCATTGCCAATGGAGATGAGGAAAAACAGAACATTTGTTCGGAAGACAAAAGGTGGGGAAAGGGGAACGGATCCTATGGCGGAGTCAGACTCGACCAAGCCCTACACAAGCGCTGGAGACAAGGACTCGTCGTAACTCAATTCCGCACCAATAATGCAAAACAAAAATAAAAAGTAAAATAAAAGAAAAAAGAACAGCACATCCCGTCAGCACATCGTCCTCGCCCAACCACCGCCAGCCGTGCCCAAGGTCCACACTCACGGTATGGGTCTGAAAGGCGCCGCGATGCATCTCCTAAGCAATGGTGCAGTAGTTGGCCGGCTTGCTGCGGCCGTCCTCGTTGGTGAGGAGCCTGCTCTTGCTCGGCAACGGATGCCTTGACGGAAGCAGCGACGGTCTCTGAAGATGGCGCAGAACATGATGTTTCTGGTAGAGAAAGGCGGGGTTGGGAGTTTCAAAGCGTGGTTTGGAGTAGAGCAGTGAGATGGAATGTGGGTTTAAGGACAGAGAAGGTCGAAGCTGACGAGCCTTTATATCTTTATTGCAGCCAAACTACACTCGACAGCCCTTGCTCGGAAGGGAGCCCGTTCCGCGAAAGTACTGGGTCCATGCGTCGCTTCGGAGGCTGTTCCTTCTGCAGTGCCAAGCTAGGCTGCAATTCCTTACAAATGTGGTCAGAGAATGTAACCGTCAAATTGACTGACCAGTATCTGGGTCAAGTTACTTCACTGTTTGAACCTTCCAAACCGGTTGTCAAAGCCTCGTATCGTAGTGGAGAGAGTCGACGAACACGTTTATGATCAGTCCTTCCTCTAGGTAAAACGCAAGTCAAAATTATCATTCGAGGGATAAGCGAGGAGCATCCCCTGACACTTCAGGGCTTGTATCTGTTGAACACCAGCCGGCACGCTAGCGCTTGGGAAAGCAAGATTCTCCAATTCGTCGATCCATCGTACGTAGCTTTGCGTGCTGAAGGGTATTCTGGTGGTTTCACCCTGGTCAGGAAATGGTGGGCGAGGGGTCCGGAGCATCAGCGCAAAGATGGTCAATTTGAAGTGTGCAGGAGCATGGACCTTGTAGCGAGGGGTGAGGGGCTTGATCAGGAAGGTGTTTGAGCTACGTGGAAGGCAGGCAGAAGTGGCTGACGAGGAAGCCTGGCAGCGCCCTCGTGACGTCCTTGGCCAGGCCTTCAACGGGGAGACGGACGCCTCAGGTGAAAAAAACAACTCAGGTGTTCACCTTATAAGCGGGGTTGATCTTCCGAGTCGACCGACGGGTACTCACTGAAAGGTAAGCCAGCATTTCCACTCGTCATCATGCTGAGGTTCCCTGCTCTTCGAATGTAGCCGGGAACAGTGACGGCAGCACAGAGTGGCGCCAGCTTTTTCTGGTCCCATCAAGCAGAGTCGTTGAAAAGCCATGATAGTGAGGTACGCAACATAGCAATGCTGCAAGCGTCGCATCAACGACCGAAGCGATTACCTACGAGCAACAACTCTTTGTCTCTGCCATCTCGTGCAGAAGCGTATGTACCAGGATTTGCGGTTCAGAGAGGTACGTCGGAGACGATAGCGTCGACGTCGAGGACTACGAGGACTTCGGGACAAAAGTTGACCTGTTCATTCTATGATGCACTTTCTCAGCGCAAATACGTGCAGCAACGGCCTACTTCAAAACACGGGATCAGTTCGGTATATAGTGGGTCCAATTCGCAAGGTAAGCAATCATTGAAGTAGCATGCAGACCAGCACAAGCAGCCGGGTCAATTGACGATAGATTGTGCCACAGACACCATTCGTTTACAAGCTCACGCTCGATCAGCCCTTGCTCGAAGGGATTCGTCCTGAAAGAGGTGTTGGCTGCCCTTCGCCCGAGCGTGACGGTTCACAACACCATCTGTCCCAGCGCCCGCTATTGTCAGCGGGAAGACATAAGGAATCAGCGAACGTTAAAAGCCTGGGATCGCATCCCGAAGTGCCCCTTTCAGGCAAAACAGCGCGTTTCATAACACAAAGGGTTGCAGCTGACAGATGTCCTTAGAAATTCACAGGCGCGAGTGCGAAGGCAGAACGGCAACAAGACTGGCTTTCATAAAAGGAATGATGGCATGCACAGTACAAGATAGTATAGTAATAACCGGACAAAGCGGGCAGGCCGTGACAGACCGGTCTTTGCATCGGAGATCCACCGCGAAAACCGCAGGCGTCCTCGGAGCGATGATCCTCTCAAAGACTTGAAGGCAGCGTACAGCGCTGAGAGATGGCATTGCCGGGGTCTTTGGTAGACGTCAGCAAGGTCCATGTCGTCGAGGCTGTTCTCTGCAGTGCCAAGCTAGGCTGTAATTCCTACAAATGTGTCGAGAATGTAACCGTCAAATTGACTGAACGTATTCGTCAAGTTACTCACCGTTTGAACCTTCCAAACCGGTTGTCAAAAGCCCGTATCGTAGTGGAGAGAGTCGTGAAGAACACGTTTATGATCAGTCCTTCCCTCTAGGTAAACGCAAGTCGCTCATCTTCGAGGAGGCGAGGAGTGTCCCCTGACACCCCAGGGCTTGTATCTGTTGGAACACCAGCCGGCACGATAGCGCTTGGGAAAGCAAGACTTCCACTCTGTCGATCCATCGTACGTAGCTTGCGTTGAAGGGTATTCTGCGGTTTGCCCCTGGTCAGGAAATGTAGGCGAGGGTCCATATCATGCAAAGATGGTCAATTTGAAGTGTGCAGAGCATGGTCCAGAAGCAGGTGCGAGGGGCTTGGATCAGAAGGTGTTTGAGCTACGGAAGGCAGAAGTGGCTGACGAGGAAATTGGCAGCTCCCCGTGACGTCCTTTTGGCTGTGCCTCACTGAGGAGACGGACGCCTCAGGGTGAAACAACCTCAGGTGTTCACCTTATAAGTAAGGTTGATCTTCCGAGTCGACCGACGGTACCACTCGAAAGGTGCTTCAGCATTTCCACTCGTCATCATGCTGAGGTTCCTCCCTTCGAAATGTAGTCACTGGAACAGGACGGGCAGCACAGAGTGGCGCCAGCTTCTGGTGTCCCATCGAGCAGAGAGTCGTTGAAAAGCTATGTATAGTGAGTACGCAACATAGCAATGCTGCAAGCGTCGCATCAACGACCGAGCTCAGACATTACCTTACGAGTAACAACTCTTGTCTCTGCCATCTCGCAGAAGCGTATAAAACTTAGATTTGCGTTCAGAGAGGTACGTGGAGACGATAAAGGCACGATGTCGAGGACTACGAGACTTCGGGACAAAGTTGACCTGTTCAGTCTCTATGATGCATCTTCAGCGCAAATACGTGCAGCAACGGCCTACTTCTCAAACACGGGATCAGTTCGGTGGTATATAGTAGGTCCACCTGCAAGGTAAGCAATCATTGAAGTAGCATGCAGACCAGCACAGCAGCCGGGTCACTGACGTTAGGATTGCGCCACAGACACCATTCGTTTACAAGCTCACGCTCGATCAGCCCTGTCAACATAGCTGCCGATTGGCCCACCAGACGGTGTGCGAAGAGTTTCGGCACCGGACAAACGATCAGAGCTTTTTCAGTGCCGCATATGACCGCAAGCGCGCCAGACCAGACTGGACGCTTCCCAGTCATCGCAACAAACTGTTATGCCCAGCCAAGTCACCTGCCAACAATGACATAGGCCTGAGGACCAAGGACTTGCGTGCATCCGGGGAGACCGTCCTCACAGTAAGTCTATTACTTTTGTGTAACCAACGTTGTGCCGTCCAGCTGAGACTGTCTTTTTCCCCTCTTCACAGGATTTTGCACTGTTTCCAAGGTGCCTTGCAACGCTCGATTGTCATGTCCATCCAGTACAGCCCACGAACATAATGAGCAAACCCTGAACCTACGCCATAGATCGGCTCCTTCAAACGTTGGTATTCAGCAAATCAGAGCCACGATCCGATAGCCCAAGTCACATATGCCTCCTTTTCTCCTGCGTCCCATCGAAATACATTCGCTCTCCCTATTTGCACCTTCGACGTGCATCTCGTCTGCTATCTTGACTCTGTCAAAATGTTTCTACTCTCTTCAGCTCCCTCGGGTGAGTTAGCGAGCTGAGAGCTCTGTCCGGAAAAATACTGCCGGACTCCCCGCAACCAATGAATTGATAGCAGTGTTGGCAAGAGAAGTAACCATGCAAACACAGGTGTGGAGAATCTTTGACTATGAGCGAGAATCTCTTGAGTCCGAAGAACTTAGGGACTTTGCTGGGTCGAGAGATTTGCTGGCATGATCGTCTTCCAGCACCTTTGGTGATGTGCGCGCGCATAAAGTCATTGGAGGACGGAAGTTTGTACCTTGTTGAAGAACAAGAGGCAGGATGGCGCTGGACAAGGAGCCAGAGGGTAGAGGATTGTACATTCTCCGCCCCACCGCACTCATTCCGGTAATTGATCGACGCCGAAGAGATTCACCCGCGAGAATCCGGGTAGTGCACACCGCCCGCCATCGAATATGGATAGAGGACACTCCGCCTTCGTCTCTGTTGAAAAGATTCTGCATCTGTATGGTCCAGCCGGATGGCAACTGTCCACAGAATTTCGACGCAATTCAGGACCAAAAGGCGAACGTATTGAGAGACGTTGATGCCCGACCCGGATGGCAGAAAGCACCGCGCTCAGCTGTCGCCTCCATAAAACAGCCAGTAAGAGCAGAGCACCGGGCGGCGTGAGAGAGCAACACACGTTAGCGCTGTAAAGGAAGGTGACCTCGGAATCCAAAGATCCGTTGCTGACTACTCGCGTATGCACTTCCAACGACCGGAAGCGATCAAGATTGGCGTTGTCGAGAATATGACAGAAAGAGGCGAAGGATAGATGACATCACGGTCCAAACTTCTCGATGACATCGTATCGATGCCCTTTGGTTGACGATCGCAAGAGAGGTGGAAGCAGGAACAAGGAACCCGGACTGTGGTTTTTCCTCGATGGCAAAGCCCGGCGACGCCAGCCGAGCTCGTGAGGGACACGAAGCAGAGTCGCTGCGATCGCTTCCGAGGCGGCGAAGCAGCAAGGCAGAGCAGCATTGAAAGCCAAATCCTGAGGCATACACCATTCGAATAGCTGTGAGGGTTGGAATAAGAGCTCATCAGCGACAATAATTTCCGCCTTCGACAGGCCGAGACTTACTACAAATTTCGCAAAACGGCCTTCCATTTGTCCACAGCCGCATCTTGCCACCCGACAGTGTCGGATAGCAATGCAGATGCTTGTGGTGAATAGCCAGAATATTGACAAGAAGCACAGGTATGTTCCTTGCTCGGAGGTAGGAAGGAACTAGCGTGATAACGAGGAGTGCACCGGCGAAGGCCAATACAGCAATTGGGACGCGGAAATCATTTTTCGTCTGGGGGGGGAGGGGAGCTGCAGAGTGCAGGCAAGCCCTGAGGACTGGCCTTATAAGAGAACGGCCTCGTTTATGCCATCAAACCCTGAGTAGTAATCTCACGGCAAGATGCCTCGGCTGATTGAGCTGTTCAGGAGGAACACTGCTGTATGTGCAGCAGCAGTCCCGCCAGGCAGCGAAATTCGGGACCAGACTGCTGTAGGCTTGAAGCTTTGTTCCATGATCCCTTTCAGGCGTATCAGTACCTCCTCCTCCCTCCGGATTTGCCATACGGGGAATTCCTGCCATGCCATGTTGCGGTGAGTTCGAATGGGCGGCCACCCAGCATTGTTCTGCGGAGCTTGCGACCATCGCGTCTTAGCACATCAAAGCGGGCGGAGACATTAGGAAAATCCCAGAAAATCTCAATGGGGTGCGACACTCCCCCACAAAGCGAATCTGTTTCGACACCCGAATACCCTTGTGCGATAGTGAGCGTGAATTGTTCACATCGAGGTCTAGGCGCAGGGCAAAGCTTTCACCACATGGCGCTGGTCCTACCTATTGCAAAGATTGACGGTGCGCACGGACAGGCGACAGAGGTGGCCGCAGCGTGGCAGGCTTATCTGCGTCTCGTTGCGCTGGCCAAAGTTGTGCGCTGATCGGGGTGAGTGACGCGGCAGATTCAGCTCTGGGGCCGTCTTGGCGCCGAGTCGTTAGACGACAAAGGAGTGCCTCTTCGCAGAGTGGATTGCTCTAGACGCTAGAGTCGGATCGTTTCTCCGGCGGGACTGGACTTGCGAGTGGCCGGTATCGAGCACCGGATGGTCAAGGAAGGTAGGTCGACGTCCGAAAGCGTTTATAAGCCGCTTCAGAAAGAGGGCAGGTCGAGAAGTCAAAGTCATCCAATCTCATCTCACACTTCCTCATCCTCAACCATCTCTGCCAATCTACTCCAGGTTCTTCGAACATTACCTCTCAACCTCTTTTCGAAATGTTCTCCATCTTCACTCAGCCTCGGCCCAGAACTCTGCCTTCAAGCAGGAGCAGTCGCCCGTCAACCAGGGCGGTGCTCCTCTCGGCTACTTCGAGCTGCACCTTTGCTGACGATCGCAAGAGAGAGGTAGAGAAGTGGAACAAAGCGAACCCGATCAGGAGCTCGATGGCAGTTCGGCGACGTTTCAGCTGAGCTCGACACGTAGCGAGTCGCTGCGATCGCTTCGAGGTGGCGAAGCAGCAAGGCAGAGCAGCATTGAAAGCCAAATCCTGAGGCATGGCCACTAATTGAATAGCCGTGAGGGTTGAATAAGCTCGTCAGCGACAATACTTCCGCCTTCGGACAGGGGCCGAGACTTGGCAAATTTCGCAAAACGGCTCCATTTGTCCACAGCCGCATCTGCCACCCGGCAGTGTTGGGATAGCAAATGCAGATGCTTGTGGTGAATAGCCAGACCACGGAGGAAGAGCACGGCGGGTATGTTCCTTGCTCGGAGAGGTGGTGGAAGGAACTAGCAAGATTAACGAGGAGTGCACCGGCGAAGGCCACTACAGTAATTGGGACGGGACCATTTTCGTCTGGGAGGGAGCTGCAGAGGTAGCAAGTCTCCCGAGGACTGGCCTTATAAGAGAACGGTTTCGTCGGCGCCATCAAACCTGAGCAGTAATCTCACGGCAAGATGCCTCGCTGATTGAGCTGGTTCAGAGGGAACACTGCCAGCGCAGCAGTCCCGCCAGGCAGCAATATTGGACCAGACCAAGCTAATAGGCTTGAAGCTTGGTTCCATGATCCTTTCAGGCACAGGCACTGGGATTTGCCAGCTGGAAATTCCTGCCGTATGCTATGTTGCGGTGAGTTCGAATGGCGGCTACTCCATTGTTCTTGCGGAGCTTGCGACCACGCGTCTGCGGCACATCAGCGGCGGAGACAGGGAAATCCTGTGAAAATCATCAGTGCGACACTCCCCCACAAAGGAATTGTTTCGACAAATTGAATTCCTTTGTGCGATATGAGCGTGTGAATCTTCGGTTCATCGAAATCAGGCGTAAAGTTTCACCACATGGCGCTTCGTCCCATCTATTGCAAAGATTGACGCGTCCACGGACAGGCGACAGGCGTCCAGAAAGGGCAGGTTTATCTTGGCAGTCCCTTGCCAGGCTGGCCAAAGTTGTGCGCGCCACCGAGGGTATGCGACGCGGTAGGTTCAGCTCTAACAAGGTCTGGCGTCGAGCCGTGAGACGACAAAGGAGTGCCTTGCAGAGTGGATTGCTCTAGACGCCAGAGTCGATCGTTTCTCCGGCGGGACTGACTTTGCGAGTGTCGGCACGAGCACCGGATGGTCAAGGAAGGTAGGTCGACGTCCCTGAAAGGCTTATAAGCCGCTCAGAAAGAGGGCAGGTCGAGAAGTCAAAGTCATCCAATCTCATCTCACACTCTCATCCTCAACCATCTCTGCCATAATTCTCTAACCTGCTCGAACATTACCTCTCAACCTTCGAAATGTTCTCCATCTCACCTCAGCCTGCTGCCCAGAACTTCTGCCTCCGAGCAGGAGCAGTTTTCCCGTCAACCAGGGTGCCCTTCGGCGTACTTCCCTGAGCTGAACCACATTGCTTAAGTCGCTAGCTACCCCGCCGAGTATGGTGAGCCGATGCTGAACTGCCAATTACCCGAAGCGTCCCTTTTCAACAAAGTTGCGCCAACGATCTACGATCTCAATGTACCTCTTTCACGGTTTTACCATGGACCTGTTTGCTTCACCTCGACGCCTTTGCCGACGTGTCGTCGTACAAGTCCACGTTGATTCTCAACCTTCGACTTCTCCACACCTGTGGGGAGCTGACTGTCCAGCTTGATCTTCGAGTCGAGCACAGCTCCTACCATTCCATCCGATCCTCAGTGCGTTGTTTCCCCCGTCTCTCGGCCACATCTGAATCATAGCTATTCGTACACGCTTGCGAGTTTGTTGAGAGCGCGGGAGGGGGTGTTTTTTTTTTGCTGTCGGAACGTGAATTTTGACAGTTGATCGGGACATATTCGGGAGCAAAGCTGGGTAGAGCGCCGGAAACATGGAGGGGAAATATTCGTGCAAATCTGAGATCGCAACGGGGGCTAAGCGAGGTTCGAGGTGGTGGGTGTGTGTGGTGCCACAGTGGCTGGGTGGGAGAATGGGAGGGTGCGAGCGAGCGAATGAAACAAACACCTTTTCTTGCTGGCAATTTCAAACCGAAACCGACGATCCAACTCTCGATTTCAAGTGCTGCACCGTCTGCAAATTGCCCTCCTTCTACCATCATACAGCACCTCGTCCTTCCTTGCCCTACCCTCTCCTCCCCTCGAGTCTCCCCCATCTGTCTCTTCTTCCCTCTTTCGGAGCGGAACAGTTCAAGATGAAGGTGTCCGTTGCATCTGCGCTGCTCTCTTGCCTGCGCTGGTATGTACACCGCCCATGGTGTGGCGACCTCTCACCAAGGCTGTCGTCCGTTGGTGAACGCTCGGTCGACCTGCAAAAGAGGCAGGTCACCCAGTCCGGCGGCGAGGGTCAGAGGTTCCTCGGGCGGTGGCGCGTCGGCTGCTCGATACAGCTGCGACGCCAACACGCGCAAGCTCCCAACTGCCACTGCGCCGACACCAACCCCGCCTGGCGGCCTTGACCCCAAGGATCGCTCTCGCCCATCGTCTTACCGCCGACGACGCCGTTCAGGACTACACGATCACCTGGTCAACCAGTTCCTCGCTCAGCGCAAGAACCCCAACGGCTGCAAGCCGCTCATATGTCCTACGTCTCGCTCAACTACACCAACTACGCCCAGGTCACCGAGCTCTACGTCAATTTGGCAACGACGTAGGCGACCACACCATGACCCACCAGGAGCAGCGCCTCGCCACGAACGCCGAGATCGACGGTAACCCGATCACGCTCAACGCGCCGCCGGCATTCCGTACAAGTCGATCATCGGCTACCGCGCCCCTTCCTCAACCATACCGCGCCAACCTGGAGCATCCGCCAGCACCGGCTTCAATTCCCCACGACTCGAGCTCCAATCTCGTCCGTCCCCGTCACCGACCCAACACGGACGCCTTTTGGCCGTAACACGCTCGACACAATGGCATGGCCAAACGACTTCAAATCCTCGGTCGACAACATTTGCGGCGGACAGCCCAAGCTGCCTGGCTTTGGGAGATCCCCATGTACGCCATCTACGACCAGCGCGGAGCTGCGGGTGCCCACCTGATGGACCTGCGTGGCTTGACTCAACCAACGCCTGGACGTGCTCTCGTGGATGAAGAGCACCTTTACCGACCACTACAAGCAACGGCAAGCGCCAGCCGTTTGGGATTTTACACGCACCCCATCCACTTCGCCATACTAATCCGGGCCTCACGGACCCTGTGGACCAGATCAACATGCTCAACCAGTTCTCGACTGGGCCACCACGTCGGTGGACAGCAGAACGTGTGGATCATCAGCAACAAGCAGCTGATCGCGTGGATGCAGAATCCGGTGGCGGCGAGCCACTGAACACGCTCGACGCGTTCGCGCCAGACGGCGAGCGTCAAGGACCACATCTGCAACGGCTTTGCGGCGAACAACGACCTGCTGAGCACTGCATTCTCGAACACGGCGGGCGACGCGCTCACCAACTCGCCCTTCTACACGTGCTACGGCGGCTGCCCGACGACGACGCCGTCGCCGCAGCAGCCCAATCCGCCGCAGAAGCAACACGACAACACGGTGCGCACGCGCATCCCGAAACAACGGGTGACACGCCCTTCTGGGACCCTTCGTGGCGGCAAAGTGTCTCTGCTCGGCAAGCGGCGTGTGCGTTCGATGACTCGACGCGCTATCGGGCCCAATGGGTCCAACCTCACCTCGAGCGGGTCGCAGA
>JAGSMV010000117.1:0-18667 GCA_029286815.1 Troides helena | reverse complement strand
TGGACATTCAGATTACCTTCCTCGGTGGTATCTGACTTACTCAGCATGTTCACCGGAAATCGCAGTCGCTAGCGACTATGGCGAACGAACACACACCTACGGTAGTGGATGCCAAACTACCTACCCGAATTAATGCCTCAAGAAGAGGAGAAGGCAGAAGACTGTTATTATAGAGGCGGCGGAATAGCCAATAAGGCACCGGACACTTCTGGGTAGGGAGAGCCACGAACAGAGAATTTACATTAGAATCCTTTGCAAAATCTGAACGGTCCTAAGGAAGGCTTCCGTTCTGAGTTTTGTAGCCCGGAGCTATTTTGGCACACTGCACGTCAATAATCGACAGCGATGAGACACATTTTGTAGTGACAGGCGATGGAGCTTCGGGGAGCACTTCTGAACGGCTTCTCCAGCCACCGCCACCGCCGCTGCGCGCGCTGGGCAAGTGACTGCCGCCCAATGTCAGGGCGCCGTCATTTGTGTCGGCGCTTGTACTCTGGCATCCTGCGAGAGTCGCACTGTACGGTGCGCCCGTGAAGGGTGGATATGCGAGACCGGGCTGTGAACGGGCCTGTGTTGAAGAGGGCCCAACGTATCCTGGCGGTCCGGAGTCTGTCGGGCGTACCGTACGCAGGCCTGGCGGGTACGCTTCGCGGCGATGCGCCTGGCATCTATAGGCGCAGTCGCTCGCGGAAGTGTCTTCTGCGGGATGCCGGAGAACGTCGGTCGATCGCCACGGTCCGCCGGATCAGGCGCGCGGCTCCATGACGCCCTGATCCGGCGGTGGGACGGAGTTAGTAACCCTGCCGCCGGTCGGGACACACGGTGGAGGCTATCAGCCCCACCTGTCGAACTGAACCAGGTGGTGATGGACAACGTGGCAACCATATTTAAGGTAGCCGCGTCGTCAAAAAACTTAAAGGGCACCTTTGTGCATGCCCTAAAAGAGTCAGCGTCGGCGATCAAAGAGGCAGTCGCAGTACTAAGCGCTAGATCGGTGACGAAGGAGACGAAAAAGCTACAGGCAGAAAATGCCAGGCTTAGGGAGGACCTGACCGACCTAAGGGAGGAAATAGCACTGATCAGGACGGAGTTAGCGGAGGCAAGGAAAAACACCTACGTGTCATCCTACCCAGCTGCTCCCACACCCAACCGAGATGTAAATACCTCCCTCTTGGAAACCTTTTCGCGTACCATTATGGAGCAAGTCGGCCAAATGGTGAACGAAAAGCTAGAAGCCCTAGAGGGAAGGTTGGTGGCAAAACCGCGCGTACGCCTACCACCTGCTCCGAATGGAGGTGACCCGTCGAAGCCTCCTGGGAAGGGGGAGAACGGGAAGGAGGCGACCAGTAAAGGAACGGGACCGAAAAATCCGCAAGTCTCGGAGAAGGAACCGAAAAGAGGGAAAGCTAAAAGAAGGAAGAAGGCACAAGGAGCGTTGCCGAGTGTATCTGTTGCTGTTGCTGATACAAACGACGCACAAAGGCCAAAACCGAAGCTGAACCCAACAACCACAGAGGGGGAGTGGGTGCAAGTGGTTAAAAAGCGCCCAAAGAAAACGGTAGCTCAATCGAGACCAACCGCGAGTAAGCTACGGCTCCCGCGCTCTGCAGCGGTCTCAATCACTCTTCGGGGCGGTGCTGAGGAGAGAGGAGTCACCTACAAAAAGGTACTGGAGGAAGCCAAAGAAAAGATTGATATCTCTTCCCTCGGTCTTCCCGGTCTCTGGTTTAGAAGAGCCAAATCCGGTGCGAGGATCCTAGAGGTCCCTGGAGTGAACAGTGGAGAGAAAGCAGATATGCTTGCCTCAAAACTGAAGGACTTTCTAGGGGACGACAACGTCCACATAGGCAGGCCTACTAAGTGCTCGGAAATGCGCATCTCCGGGCTAGACGATTCCGTCACGACAGACGAAGTTGTGACGGCCATCGCGAAAGTAGGCGAGTGCTCGAAGGAATCGGTGAAATGCGGCGACATAAGACCTGACCACACAGGTCTAGGCACAGCCTGGGTGCGGTGCCCGATACCCGCTGCCAAAAAGGTGGCTACGAGCGGAAGGCGCACAGGGCTGCGGCCGCCTGGGCGAAGCTGCTGGCACCTAGGGTGCTCCGCTGCTACCGGTGCCTGGAGGTTGGACACGTCAGAGGACAGTGTACCGCCGAAGTGGATCGCAGCGGAATATGCTACCGTTGCAGCCAGTCGGGTCATAGAGCGGGGCAATGTACCGCTGCACCGCATTGTGTACTGTGCTCCGACCGTAAAAGACCAGCTGAGCATGGAGTCGGCAGCGGAGCATGTGTAGCTCGCGCTGCCAAACAAAGCTAGAGGAAGGGGCATGACATGAATAAATCTGTCCGTCTGTCTGTGTGTGACTACCCATTGCCAGAGCCGAGATGGAATCTAAACGTAAGAAATAACAATGGCCACACGATCCATACGATTTCTACAGGGTAATATCAATCACTGTCCCAGAGCTCAGGACCTGCTAGTCCAGAGCCTGGCGGAGCGATCGATACACATTGGGATTATCGCGGAACCCTACTCCATACCTCCTAAGGAGAACTGGGTTGGCGATGTAGACAAGAAGGTGCTCTTAGTCACACAGACTGCTGCTGGCTCCCTGCCTTTTGAGCAAGTAGCAAAGGGTCAGGGATGCGTGGCCGCAACTGTGGATGGCCTGTCAGTGGTTGGCGTCTATTTTTCGCCCAACCGAAGCCTGGCCGACTTTGAGCGATTCCTTCAACGCGTCGGGGACATCGTTAACCAATGTCGACCAAATCCGGTGCTGATCGCGGGGGACTTCAATGCCAAATCGGTGGCTTGGGGATCTCCAGCGACTGATGCACGGGGGGAGGTGCTAGAGGAGTGGGTCGTAGCGACGGGACTAGTAATCCTAAACCAGGGGTCGGTCAGCACCTGCGTACGTGCGCAGGGTGAGTCGATAGTGGACGTGACGTTCGCAAGTCCCACGGTGGCTCATCGAGTAAACGGGTGGCAGGTGCTGGACAGCGTGGAAACTCTGTCGGACCACCGGTACATCCAGTTTGGTATGGAGGCGCCTTCCTTGCCAGCCGCAGATAGCCTCAATCGGTCTCTATCTGGGTCGGGACCGAGGTGGGCGGTTAAAAAGCTGGACAAGGAACTCCTACGGAAGGCAGCAATTGTGCAGGCATGGTTTCATGACACAGAGAGTCCTGCAGAAGTGAGCGAGGAAGCAGAACGGCTCCATGAGGCCATGACAAAGATCTGTGACGCTGCCATGCCCCGGGTCGGGGCTTTCAAGGCCGGGAGGCAGGTGTACTGGTGGTCTGACCGGTTAACGGATCTCCGGCAGGCATGCGTCGTGGCCAGGCGCCGCTACCTTCGAAGCCGAAGAAGAGCTCATCGAGAGGAAAGGCAAGAGGCCAGTCTCTACGATGACTATAGACATAAACAAAAAGAGCTTCAGGTGGCGATAAGCAAGGCCAAGCCGCAAGCGTGGAATGAAATGCTGGAGAAATTGGATAAAGACCCATGGGGAAGGCCCTATAGATTAGTTCGATCCAAACTTCGTCCCAGGACCCCGCCACTGACTCAGACCCTACAGCCTCTACTCTGTGAAAGCATCGTAGAGGCTCTATTTCCGGAAAAAGACGAATACCTACCACCAAGCATGGTACCGCCGGAGATAACAGTCGAAGGCAGTTCTGGCAGATCAGAAGCCGTATCGGAGCACGAGTTCAAAGCGGCGGAGCTACGGATGCTAGCCAAGAAGGTTGCTCCAGGGCCAGGCGGCATACCAGGAACTGTTTGGTGCCCTGCTCTCGAGGCACTAGGGCCATGGATCAGGACGCTCTTTAGTGCGTG
Organism: Troides helena; assembly: GCA_029286815.1. Taxonomy (NCBI): domain Eukaryota; kingdom Metazoa; phylum Arthropoda; class Insecta; order Lepidoptera; family Papilionidae; genus Troides; species Troides helena. The sequence continues at coordinate 14,824 of JAGSMV010000117.1, read as the reverse complement.
CCTCGAGCAGGGCCGATATCCAAACAGCTGGAAAACCGGTAGGCTAGTCCTGCTGAAGAAAGAGGGTCGTCCAGGGGACTCGCCATCTGTACATCGCCCCATCGTCGTGCTGAACGAGGTGAATAAGCTGTTCGAGCGGATAATTGCTGAGCGCTACGCAAAGGCCCCACGGCGTCGCATCCATGGAAGCCAATACGGCTTTCGCAAGCTAAGGTCAACGATCGATGCCATAATGAGAGTCAAAGCGCTGACAGCGGACGCAATATCTCAGGGCGATATTGTGGTGGCGGTGTCCCTGGACATCAAAACGCCTTTAACACCACCCCGGAGCTGCATAAAGGAAGCTCTCCATTACCATGCCGTACCTCGCTATCTGCAACAGATTGTGGCGGCATACCTATCGGACAGGGCGGTGAAGTATCCCACCAAGACAGGTTGGTGTAGAAGGACGGTGTCGTGTGGGGTTCCACAGGGGTCGGTTCTAGGACCTCTCCTGTGGAACATAGGATACGATTGGGTGTTGCGAGGAGCAAACCCGGAGGGAGTAGAGGTCGTCTGCTATGCGGACGATACGCTCGTAACAGCGCGAGCTGGGGCGCATAGGCAGGCGGTCCTCCTGGCAACGGCAGGTGTAGCACAAACCGTCCAGAGGATACGGCGGCTGGGACTTGAGGTCTCTGTGGAGAAGTCGGAAGCTATATGTTTCCACGGACCTAGGAAAGCACCGCCCACAGGACTAGAGATGGTAGTGGGTGGAGTTTCCATCGGTATCGAGAAGACCTTGCGCTACCTGGGACTAGTCCTCGATAGCCGGTGGAACTTTAAGGAACATTTCAGTGGCCTTGCTCCGAGACTCATTCGAGCGGCGGGCGCGTTAGGTAAGCTCTTGCCCAACATTGGCGGACCTAGAGCTCAGTGCCGCCGCCTCTATACGGGAGTCGTCAAGTCGATGGCCCTCTATGGAGCTCCTATCTGGGTGGACGCTCTGAACGCCCATAACAAAACCCTCCTACGCAGACCGCAACGGGTTATGGCGGTGAGAGTCATAAGGGGCTATCATACAATCTCCTTCGAGGCGGCCTGTGTCCTGGCGGGAACGCCGCCATGGGATTTGGAGGCGGAGTCCCTGGCGCAGAGATATGAGGTAGCAATGGGACTACGCAACGTACCGGGACGGCAGTCATCAGAAGGGTGGAGAACACTTCTGGATGAGCACTTGGTGAGAAGCAACCGGGCGGTCATTGAGAAGTGGAAGAAAAGACTTCAGCAACCAACTGCTGGCCACCAAATAATAGAAGCGGTGCTACCGGTACTGGACCGGTGGCTGACAAGGAGACATGGAGCTCTCACGTTCCGCCTCGTGCAGATGCTGTCGGGGCATGGCTGCTTCGGAAGGTACCTGTGCAGGGTGGCGGGCAGAGAGCCTACGATGGGGTGTCATCATTGCGAAAGTGCCGAGGACACGGCCAGGCACACACTTGAAGAGTGTCCGCGGTGGAGCGAGCAGCGAAGTCACCTCGCTGCCGTAATGGGGAATGACCTATCACTTCCAGCCGTAGTGGAAGCTATGGTAAGTAATAACGTGGCATGGGGCAAAATGGTCTACTTCTGCGAGGAGGTGATGACGCAAAAAGAAGCGATGGAAAGGGTTAGGGAAGACGACCCGTCGTCGCTACCTATCCGCCGGAAGAAAACCGGTCGCAGGTGACTCGCTCACGATCGCCGCATTCCTCCTTAACGAGGGCCACGGGTGGTGTCGGTGGAGAGAACGCCACCACCCGGTAACAAGTGACCTTCGAGGTGTAATGCATGCAAAAGCATAGCACACAAGATTGGGATTAAGGTTGTAGGTGGAGTCTGCACCAAGCGGACAGACGCCGGTGGAATCACGGTAGAGTGCGCAAGCGACCCCGTGGCTCTTGCCAATAAGGCGCAGCGTACGTACGTCGATGGTTTTTTAGTGGGTATTAGGGCAATCAGCCAAAGAGTCCCACATACCTGCCTGGTAACCACAGGCGGGATGCGTAAATGCATTTTTCCATCAGAAAAAAAAAAACCAAGAGGCGATGGAGGACGATACCTGTCCAAAGCAGAGATCTGTGAGGGAAACCCGCGCCAAGCGCGGAAGGGGCAGGCCACCGACTACTAGTGAGTATGTGGGGCTTGCCCAAGCCAAACGCGATTTTGACGCTGCCGAACGGGAAGCGCAGGAGGCTGAAGCAGACAAGGAAGTGGCGGCCCTGGCGCGTCGCATTATAAGACCGCGCGTGGCCACGATCTCAGAGTCGTCACTTCCTTTGTCGCTGGACGACGGCTCGGACTCGGAGTCGACAATGAGCGCTCTTAAGGAAACGAATGCCTCGAGCTTGGCCACAATCGCCGGAGTGGCCAAGAGCTCGAAAAACCTAAAGGGAACAGCAATCAAGGCGTTGAAAGAGGCATCCGCCGCGATAAGCGAGGCGACAGCGATGCTTCTTCGGAGGAATACATCCGAAGAGACAAAGCTGTTAGAGGCAGAAAACGCGCGCCTGTCCAAAGACCTAGAACAGATCAAAAGAGAGATCGCCGAGTTGAGACGGGAGATGGCCAGCGCAAACTCGCAGGCTATCCCTGCACTCGCGGCAGCACCGAGCTCAGTAAACATTGAAGAGTTACTGCAGCGAGCCGTCCGCGAGGCTGTGACGCAATCGAGCGCCCGGATGGACGCTCGGTTAGAGAGCCTCGAGGCCCGTCTTCTCCGTGAGTCGCGTCCTCGCCCATCGATGTCAGCTGGTAGAAGGCGGGATGATGCGACATCACAGCGGGAGCCACAGGCTCAGCCACAACCGGCTCAACTACCACAGCCTGGACAAAGAGAAGTGACGACATTGATGCCACCGGCTAATCCAGCCCCGAGGAGAAGAGCTCTAAAGCACAGACCGAATGTCGCCGCAAAAGAGGCGGGTGACCCGGCATCGAAACGCCCTCTTACGGAAAAGAAAGCGCCTACCAATCAGGGAGAATGGTCAGTGGTTGGGCCTGGAGGAAGAAAATCCAAGGGAAAGAAGACAAAAGAAACAAGGAGGCAGCGATACAAACTGCGTGCCCCAAAAACAGCAGCTGTAGTAATCTCGCTGCAGCCTGGCGCTGAAGAAAAGGGAATGACATATGCTGCTGTCCTCGCTGACGCAAAGCAAAAAATGAAATTGACTGCTCTCGAGATATCGGCGGTCCGTTTTAGATCGGCGGTAACGGGGGCTCGAATCCTTGAAGTTACTGGTGCGGACTATCAAGTAAAGGCCGACGCGCTGGCGAATAAACTGAGGGAGGTTCTCGAGGAGCAAGATGTACGCATCTCCCGTCCACAAAAGTGCGCGGGGCTGCGTATCAGTGGTCTTGATGACTCGGCAACAGCGGACGAGATCGCTAGTGCTGTCTCCACAGTTGCGCTGTGCTTCCGGTGTCAAGAGACAGGCCACGCTCGTGCCAAGTGCACCTGCGAGACAGACCGCAGCGAGCTGTGTTTCCGCTGCGGCCAGGCTGGCCACAAATCCGCGCAATGTGCAGGGAAACCTCACTGCGCGGTCTGTGCCGCACGTGGAAATCCGGCTGAACACCGTGTGGGCAGTGATGCCTGTCACAAGTCCAGCCGGAAGAAGAAGGTGGGTGCCCCTAGGGGCAATACATCCCAGAAGCCTCCACCACCCAGTTCGGTGGTCATAGCTCCTGCGGCCGAGACGGACACCAATACGGCCTCTCCGTGATGGCTCCAATACGTACGTTGCAGGTCAACTTGAACCACTGCGCCTAGGCACAGGACCTGCTGATCCAATCCATGGCGCAGTGGTTGATCGATGTTGCTGTGGTAGCGGAGCCTTATCGTGTGCCATCCGGCAACAACTGGATAGGTGACGCGGGGTCCTCGACCGCCCTGGTCTTGGGCCCTGGAGTGTCGACAAGTCGCACCATCAAGTGCCAAGACTTCGTCGCCTCCATCGTTGGCGGCCTCATGGTGGTGAGTGTCTATTTCTCTCCGAATAGATCCCTCACCGAATTCGAGACGTTCCTTGTGAGACTGGGCGCCTTCCTTGGTGGGGTCTCACAACCTGTACTCGTCGCCGGGGACTTCAACGCGAAATCCACGCTATGGGGCTCCCCGTCGACGGATGCTAGGGGTGACGTTCTGCAGGACTGGATGGTGGAGTCCGGGATGACGATGCTCAACCGCGGCAGCGTCGACACATGCGTGAGGCAGCGAGGCGGGTCCATCGTGGACCTCACTCTCGCGAGCCCCACCGTTGCGCGCAGAATAGTGGACTGGCGGGTCCTCGGGGAAGTGGAGACGTTATCGGACCACCGATATATTCGCTTCAACGTCTCTGCGGAATCGCCAAGGAGTCCGCCGAGCTCGGCTAGGGCTCGGTGCGACTCCAGGTGGGCCTTGAGTAAAATGGATAGAGAAATGCTGAAAGAGGCAGCGATTGTCCAGTCCTGGGTTCCGCCTCGTTCCGGGATGGATGTGGACAGCCTGGCGGATTTGTTAGGCCAGACGATGACCCAGGTGTGCGACGCATCCATGCCGAGAGTGGGCCCTCCTGCGCCTCGACGACGCTCCTATTGGTGGCGCCCCGAGCTGCAGTTGCTGCGAGAGTCGTGCATCGCGGCGAGTCGCCAGTACACAAGGCTACGCAGGAGGAAAACCGGTGTCCTCAATGAGGCTCAGGACGCTGCCTACGATGCCTACCGTTCCGCTCGTCGAGCTCTACGGGATGGCATTCGACAGGCAAAGACCGAGGCCTGGAAAGAATTTATAGCGTCCCTTGAGCGTGACCCGTGGGGTAGGCCCTACAAATGGGTGCGGAATAAGCTCCGCCCGGCCGCCTCGCCGCTCACGACAAGTCTCGGACCAGAGTTGAGAGAGCGCGTGGTCTCTTCTCTGTTTCCGTTAAGAGGAAAGTGGACCCCACCAGCTATGGTGTCACCCGCAGCTGCCAGTGGGTCGGACGAGGAAGTGCCGCCAGTGTCGCCGGAAGAGCTGGGTGTGGCGGTGCACAAAATGTCTCTCAAAGATAGTGCCCCGGGTCTCGATGGCATACCGGGTCGTGCTTGGGTGCTATCTTTGAGAGAATCGGATGAACACCTACTTCATGTGTTCTCAGAGTGCCTGAGGCAGGGCCGTTTCCCGACTAGGTGGAAGACGGGGAACCTTGTACTGCTGAGAAAGGAGGGCCGGCCGGAAGACCAACCTTCGGCCTATCGCCCTATAGTCCTGCTCGACGAGGTAGGCAAGCTTCTCGAGCGTGTGATCGTTGTTCGTCTGGCACAGCACATGACAGACGTGGGTCCGAGCCTGAGCGACCACCAGTTTGGGTTTCGTCCGGGGCGGTCTACGATCGGTGCGATCGGGCAAGTCCGGGCGGTAGTAGAGACGGAGGTGTCCTGGGTGGAGTCGTTGTTGCGGTGTCACTCGACATATCCAACGCATTCAACTCTGCCCTGGGAAACAATACGCGAGGGGCTAAGGTATCATGCCGTGCCACGGTACCTGCAGAGGGTAGTAGCTGACTACCTCTCGGCGCGCGCGGTCAGCTACCCGACGCAGGAGGGTGGCGCACGAGGGAGGTCGTGTGTGGTGTTCCGCAGGGGTCTGCTTTAGGCCCCTCCTGTGGAACATCGGATACGACTGGGTTCTTCGTGGCGCCAATCTCCGTGGAGTGCACCTCATCTGCTACGCGGATGATACCTTAGTCGTTGCCTGCGCACAGTCGCACCGACAGGCTGGAATCCTGGCAACCGCAGCGGTAGTACAGGTCGTCCGGCGCATACGAGCTCTGGGACTGGAGGTAGCCCTGGCAAAGTCAGAGGCCATTACTTTCCACGGTCCTAGAAATGCTCCGCCGCCGGACATGTCCATAGAAGTGGGAGGGACAAGGATCAAGGTCGGGTCGACGCTGTCGTACCTTGGCCTAATTCTCGACAGCAGATGGACTTTCAGAGAGCACTTCACCTGGCTGTTTGAAAGGGTGAAGAAGTCCGCTGCGAGTCTCGCTTGGCTGCTGGCAAATATGGGCGGGCCGTCGCTAGCATGCCGGCACTTGTACTTGAGGGTGATTCGCCTGATGGTCATGTACGGAGCACCTGTGTGGGTGGAAGATTTATCCACTCACAACCGACTCGTGTTGGGCAGGTTGCAACGTATAATGGCCATCAGAGTCATTCGTGGGTACCGTACGGTCTCCAGGGACGCGGCGTGCGCTCTCGCGGGCAGCATCCCTTGGGACCTAGAGGCTAGAGCTCTGGCCGACGTGCACAGACGCTGTGCGCGTGTACGCGAGGAGGGGTCAAGACCGGTGCCAGAAGAAGTGCGCCGGTGGAGACAGATCGAGAGGGACAACGCCCTTCGCTCATGGGCAGTGCGACTGGAAAATCCGCTAGTGAGCAAAGAGCTGCTCACAGCTATGCATCCGGTGTTGCAGGAGTGGGTTGAGCGGTCTGGCGGTACGCTCACGTTCCACCTCACACAGCTATTGACGGGACACGGATGTTTCGGCCGATACCCGTGCGGAAGTGTTATGTCGATCGGTCTCGGCCAGCCACCACTGTGGCTCGGACCGGGACACAGGGCAACACACGCTGGAAGAATGCCCGGCGTGGGCAGAAGAGCGTCAAGCGCCATCTGCCACTTTAGAGCAGACGTTTCGCTGCCAACACTCATAAGATCGATGGTCGGCAGCGAAGATAAGTGGAACGCGGCCGTCTCCTTTGCTGGAGACGTAATGCGCCGCAAACAAGAAGCGGAACGTATGAGGGAGGCCGAGGCCTCACCCACAACAAGAGCTCCAAGGGGCAGGCAACGTTATCAGCCGCCCTAGCAAAGGGTCGCAGGACGACGACTCTGGGACTGTCGTCGTCCGCGAACTGCGTCCCGAGCGGCCAGACGTGCCGCGTGTTCCGGCATGTCTCGATGTAGTCAAGGGGGATCCCGATATCAAATCCTCCCCGAAGAGAGCCTAACACACAGGGCAACCGCTGGTAGAGTCACGGAGGTATGCTAACGCGTTTCCGTGGCTCTATTTCAAGCGGCAAGCAGAGCGCCGCTGGGGTTTAGTGGGTATGGGGCACCGCTTCACGGTCCCGAGTCCCACATAATCATCGGCTTTTCAAGGCCGGTGATATGCGTAACTACATTCCCCAGCGAAAACAAAAAAAAAAAAAAAAGGTAGATTTTTTTTTTTTCAATTATTTCCCTGCGTATGGCGGGTCAGGGCCTTTATTTTCATCATGAACATCATTTTCAATTTTAATTTATTTCATAGTTTTTCCTACATACTCTCCTTCCATACTTTCTTATCTATCATTCCTATACTTATCTTTCATGCCTTATAATCTCCTCCTCTTTCTTACATTCTGTTCCCCTGTTTTACCTCTACTTCCTACCCTCTCCCGCCCGAATAAGGGACAGGAGAGCAGGATGTGCGCCACGGTCTGGTCCACCTCCAGTCACAGGGGCACGCGGGACTCTCCTTGAGTTTGAACCTGTGGAGGTACTCGGAGAATCCCCGTGCCCGGTGAACATCTGGACCAAGACCGTGTCGAGCTCGATCTGGCGAGTCACGCGATATGCTGACTTGACGCTCGGGAAGAACATCCCGTTGTTGAAGCCGTCGTACCTTGCACATACCTCCTGTTCCATTCGTCGAGCGTCCCCAGCCTTAGCTGACGCTTGACGGATGAAACGGGGCAATCGTCGTACTCAGGTCTTCTTTTGCTCTTCAGGGCCGCTTCCTTGGCCAGGTGGTCCGCCCTTTCGTTCCCTCCAACCCCACATGCGCTCTCTCACCCACACATAACCCATGTCTGTCCCTTTCTCACGCGCTTTCGTTATATTCTCTTTTACTGCGAACGCCAGGGGATGGAAGGTGTCAGGTTTTGCGACTGTCTCCAGGGCGGACCTCGAGTCGCTGAGTACGGCGCACAAATACGCCGACCCGCTGGCCGCGTACCCTGTCGCTCTCGCCAAAGCCAGCAGCTCTGCCTGGTATACGGTGCAGAAGTTGCCCAACTTGAGTTTTTTTTTGTTGAATTACGGCGTCCCGCAGAACGCAGAACGCCGCACCCACCTTAGCCAGCCGATGCGGCTGCCGTCGGTGTAAATCACCAAGTCGGCAGCCGAGGTGGCAAGTTGGACTTCTTCCGCACTTTCACCCAGACAGGAGAATTCCACACCAAGCTGCACAGACGGGTGTGGATTCCCCGCGCAGCTGACCGGAACCTCCAGCTCTCGGTCACCCAGTACTCTGCCGGGTGTGGCCGCGTTTTACCTCAAATAAAGTGGCCGCTTCTGGACCCGAAGGTCTAGAGGAAGCAGCCCGGCAAGTACTAGGCCGAATGCAACGACGCGGTTCGGTGAGTTCGCGCAATTTTCTGCGCGAAGCCACGCTGAACCGCATCGAGCTGCTCTCGACCAGCAGCATCTTAGCCGCCGGCGCCCATGCACTCGATGCATACGAAATGATCGGCTCCAACACCGCCAGATACATCGTTCTGATCTCCTCCGAGTTCAACCCCATGACATTCAGTGGAATCCCAATTGACGACAGAGGCCTTGTCTTGCTTACTGCCCTCAATGCGTGTTGAACGAGCCTATCGTCAATTGTCAGGCCGAGTATCCGAACTTCACGAGTTCGACAAAGGCCTCCGCCCATATTCAATGTTGGGTTGTCGTACTTGAGTTTGTTGGTGAGCACCATCACATTGGTTTTGTGTGGTGCAAACCTCAACTTGTTTCTTGACCCCCAATCGTGAATATCGGCGAGCACCGCATTTGCCTTCCGTGATGTCCCCGGTCTCTTGCCCGGAGAAGATCAGCACGACGTCGTCTGCGAACGCCTGGCAGCGTGTTCCGCTCTTGACCACCATCTCCAGGAGTGGATTTAGAGGAGGGTCCAGTAATGTTGGGCCGCCCACGGATCCCTGCACGCACCCTTGGTCGTATCCCTGGCACATCTGCCCCCGCGTACTCGACGGATGCTGGCCCCGTATCGCTAAAATAGCTATCGACAAGGCGCCGCAGGTCGACGGGCAGCGAGTTCGGGAGCGTCTGTAACCGTATAGCAGGCCATCATGTTGTCGAAGGTTCTCTCTGTGTTCAATGATACCAGCACAACGATCTCCTTCTCCTTCAAGCGAGAGCGGCAAAAGGATCAGGTCACACAGAGAGTCTTCGGTACACCTTTGCGGCATGAAGTCAGCCAGGCTAATACTGATATACGGTGCAGTGTACCACCGTATCCTCCGACCATCATCTTTTTTTTAGGACCTTGCCCATGACGGCAAGAACTGATGGGCCGGTAGGATTTCGGGTGCGTGTAGTCATCCTTACCGGGCTTCCGCAACACCACAACCGCCGCCTCCTTCCATCTCGTGGGGAAGTGGGCAAGAGCGAGACACCGGTTGGAGAGCGCGAGAAACAGTTCGGCATCCACGGCAATGGCCGCCCGGCAGATGTCGGCGGTGAATCCGTCGAAGCCAGGTGCCTTTTCGCGTTGAAGGTTGACACGGACCATCGGAGCCTCCATCGTGAAGGGGTTCACATGGATCACCATGTCCCCGCGTTGACTTCATCGACTGGGCTCTTACAGTACAGTGGTCCGTATTGTCCTCCCCGGGGTCATCCCCGGAAGAAAAAAACTCAAGCAACTTGGCCGATCCCGCTGCGTCCAGCACCTTCCCTCCCTGGACGAGGGGACGTCTTCACGCCTTACCTCCGTGCGACGCATCACCTCTTGGGCGGCACCGCCACCGACGCGAGAGGAGCAGTTGAGGCATGGGCACTGCTCTCCGGTCTGAGCCTCCTTAACGAGGGAAACGCGCTCACGTGCGTGCGAGGGTCGGGGATCCATCGTGGACCTCTCCTTGTTCCCCACTGATGCTCGCGCGCCGTGTGGCAAATTGGCGGGTGGAAGAGGAGGTGGAGACGTTATCGGATCACCGATATATCAGGTTCGAGGTCACCCTCCTCAGAGGCGCGGCACAACATCATCGCGCCCCGGGTTCCACTTCCCCGTTGTCCTTCCTCGGCAAGTTCGACAAGGAGCTCGCCGAGGAGGCGGCGCGCGACCCAGAGATGGAACATGCCCCGAGTTCGTGACGACGTCGGCGTCGACGAGCTGGAAGGTCGCATCCACAGCGCTCTTCAGGAGGTGTGCGATGGCCATGCCTAGGGATGCGGCGACGTCCTGCGGGCCGCCGCCAGCTGGTACTGGTGGTCGGAGTACTTCCGCCTCCGGCGGCCCAGGCTCGTCGCCGGGCACCGCAGCGTTGTCGGCGTCGGCGCATGCAGGTGACGGGGAGGAGGGCTGCAGGTCAGTATGCGGAAGCCCGCAAGACCCTGCGGCTCGCCATAGTCCGGGCGAAGACCCTGCCTGGGAGGAACCACCGGTGCGGGCCGACAGGGATCCATGGGGCGCCTGTTCAAGACGGCACGGAAGAAGCTCTGTGCCGCAGGCGCCCCCTTAACGGAGGCCCTGGACCCGGACTTCCTCCAAGGGGTGGTGGATCGGTTGTTCCCGGGGGCTGACGCGTCATTCCAGCCCCCGGTTATGTCCACCACCGCCACCGCGGCGGCCACAGAGGAGGTCCCTCCCCTGACGGAAGAGGAGCTGGACGTGGCCCTGGATCGTCTCCGGGTCGACGCATGGTCTACACCCGACGGGGTCCCATCGAGGGCCTCGGTGGCTGCCGCCAGTCACCTGGTGCGAGGAGTTTCCGAGGACCGTACGACGCCCGCATTCGGCGCGTACAGTTCCCGGAGCGTTGGAAGACGGGCAGGCTTTGCCTGCTGCGGAAGGGGACCGTGACCCCGACTCCCCTTCCGCAAAAGGACCGATCGTCCTTCTGGACGAGGCGGCACCCGAGAAGATCTTGGCCGGCTGTTCCGTTCGGCACCTCGGGCCGAGGACCGGGCCTCCATGAGGCCCAGTACGGATTTCGGGCAGGCGATCCACGTTGGACGCCCTGCTCGACCTGAAGGGCCCTTGGTCTGGAGTGGCCTTCGGTGACGGCGAGGTGGTCCTGGGGTATCCTTAGATATCGAGAACGCCTTCACCAGCCCGCCATTCGCGACGATCAGGGGGCGCTGGAGTTTTTCCCGGCTTCCTCCCTACATGGTCGGGCTGTTGGGGCGTACCTCAAGGACAGGACGATCGTCTGGGTTGATGGCAGCGGCGAATTACATCGGCGGCGCGTGGAGAGCGGGGTTCCACAGGGGTCGGTCTTGGGCCCCTTGCTGTGGAACCTCATAGTACGACTGGCTGCTGCGGCAGCCGGTCCTCCCCGGGACGAGGGCACTATGCTACGCGGACGACACCTCACCGCCCGGTTGAGCGACGAGGTTGCTCGTCTGGCCGCCACCAGCACGTCGCTGGTAGTGACCGGATCGAGCAGTTGTTCGGAGGGTCTCCGTCACGTTGTCGAGGCCCTCCTTCCACGGACCCCGCAGGTCCACCCGGGCGCGATCATCCCGTCCGGGGCGAGAGGGTCCCAGTGCGGGGAGCCCTTAAGCATTTAGGGCTCACTCTGGACGAGCGATGGAGCCGGAGAGCACCCCGAACTATCTCCCGAAGCTCACCGCCACCGCTGCGCTGGGCAGATTGCTGCCCAATGTCGGGGGGGGGCCGGGTCATTTGTGTCGGCGCCTGTACTCTGGCATCCTGCGGAGTATGCGAAGGCACTGTACTGCGCGCCTGTGGCGGGTGGATATGCGAGACTGCCAGAACGGGCCCGTGCTGAAGAGGGCCCAACGTATCCTGGCGGTCCGGAGCCTGTCGGGCGTACCGTACGGTGTCCTGGACGGTGGGTACGCTTCTCGCGGGCGATGCGCCTTGGCATCTACAGGCGCAGTCGCTCGCGGCGTACCTCTTCCGTGATGCTGAGAGCGTCGGCCGGACCCGGCCACGGTCCGCCGGATCAGGCGCGTTGCCCATGACGCCCCTGATCCGGCGGTGGGAGACGGAGTTAGGTAAACCCTGCCGCCGGCCGGGACACGGTGGAGGCCATCAGGCCCCACCTGTCCCGGTGGATGAGCCGGCGGTACGGGGCCTTGACGTTCCACCTGGTGCAGGTGCTGACAGGCCATGGATGTTTCGGCAAGTACCTGCACCAGGTGGCTCGTAGAGATGACGTGGTTATCGTATGATGTGGTGCGCCGATTGACACGGCGCACCACACTCTGGCGGAGTGCCTGGCATGGGTCCGCAACGCCACTCCCCTCGTCGTGCGCGCAAGTGGCGCGACCCTCGCCGCTGACCGTAACGATCGTATGTTGAGCAGCGAGAGGCGTCTTGAGCAGGTGGCCTCCTTCTGCGGCGCAGTGATGCGTCAGAAGGAGGCCGCCGAGCGCGCGAGGGAGGCCTACGCCGCTGCCGCACCATGCAGGCGGCGGCGGGCCGGCGGGAGAGCGCGGCAGAACCACGCCGTCATCACTCCGCCGTGAGCGACGGGCCCCTAGCCGGGCACGGTGTGAGGGGCGTTCGGGCCGTTGGGCGTGGCCCTTGGGCCTTTTGTCGTGTTTCCCCTGGGGGTGCGTCCCCGAGTGTAGTTTTTGTCCCCCTCCCACTTCGACGAGGAGTCTGGAAGAGGAGGCCGCCATGATTGTTCCTTCACGGAGCGGCGGGCATCTGCTCCGTCGTGGGCGCGCGCGGTCGTCTGTGTGGGGTCGGGGGGCCCCAACGTGCCGGTCCGCAGGGGGGAGCCGGTACAGGACAGGTGGTGCCTTGCTCCCCGCGGGCACCCACCAAGAGGAGTTTTATACGCGGAGGCGCCCGGAGAGTAGCTTGGCTGAAACCCGGGCGTCTCAGTGTATATTGGCGGGACAAGCGGTGGTGGTTTTAGTGGGTATGGGGTCACGCACAATATCTCAGTGGCCCCAGGCCACATAACCCGGCGTCCCCTGAAAAGGACGCTGGGTATGCGTTAACAGCATTTCCACCACCGATATCAAAAGGTTGATAATTGAGCCGGCAGGTGGGTGCCTTTGCTCCCCGCGGGCCATCCACCAGGAGGAGGTTTATACGCGGAGGCGCCCGGAGTGGCCCGGCTGAAACCCGGGCGTCTCCAGTACGTGTGCGGGACAAGCGGTGGTGGTTTTAGTGGGTATGGGGTCACGCACAGCATCTCAGTGGCCCTGAGCCCCACATAACCCGGCGTCCCCCCCCTGAAAAGGACGCTGGGTATGCGGTAACAGCATTTCCACCACCGATATCAAAAAAAAAAAAAAAAGGTTGATAATTGAGCCGCAGGTGGGCGCCTTTGTTCCCCGCGGGCATCCACCAGGAGGAGGTTTATACGCGGAGGCGCCCGAGAGACAGCTTGGCTGAAACCCGGGCGTCTCCAGTAACGCGCATTGCGGGACAAGCGGTGGTGGTTTTAGTGGGTATGGGGTCACGCACAACATTCAGTGGCTCCCGAGCCCCACATAACCCGGCGTCCCCTGAAAAGGACGCTGGGTATGCGGTAACAGCATTTCCACCACTGATATCAAAGTGGAGCTGATAATTGAGCGGACTGGCGGTAAGCCGACAGCCCACCCTCACACAGCTATTGACGGACACGGATGTTTCGGCCGATACCTGTGTGGTGTTAACTGAATCGACCCCGGCCTGCCACCACCGTGGCTCGAACCAGGACACAGGGCAACACACGCTGGAAGAATGCCCGGCGTGGGCAGAGAACGTCAAACTCTATCTGCCACTCTGGGAGTGGACCTTTTCGCTGCCAACACTCATAAGATCGATGGTCGGCAGCGAAGATAAGTGGAACGCGGCCGTCTCCCTTTGCTGGAGACGTAATGCGTCGCAAACAAGAAGCGGAACGTATGAGGGAGGCCGAGGCCTCACCCACAACAAACTCCGAGGGGCGAGCAACGATACCAGCCGCCCTAACAAGGGTCGCATGGCGACGAATTTGGGACTGTCGTCGTCCGCGAATTGCGTCCGGAAGAGCGTAAGACGTGCCGCGTGTTCTTTGTCCCGATGTGATGGGGGGGAACCTGATATCAAATCCTCCCCAGAGGCCACAACGCACAGGGCAACCGCTGGTAGAGTCACGGAGGTATGCTAACGCGTTCCCGTGGCTTTATTTCAAGCGGCAAGCAGAGCGCCGCTGGGGTTTAGTGGGTATGGGGCACCGCCGCTTCACGGTCCCGAGTCCCACATAATCATCGGCTTCTTCGAGGCCGGTGATATGCGTAACTGCATTCCCCAGCGAAAACAAAAAAAAAAAAAAGAGGTTGGGGTTGATGCGGGGGGGTGCTGGGTCGGATAACCTCCTCATGTGCCAGGGGATGCAATTGCCTTCGGACTTCAGTTCGGCGGTAAGGGCATCTTCTGGAGAACTGGTGTACCCTGAGCAGCAGCAGCTGCTCTATGCTCGGGCATAGGGCAACTGACGGCTAATAATCCGACAGGAGTGGCTGGGGTGTAATAGCGTGATGTGTATGGGATGAATGTTTGATCGCGTGTGGAGAATCTTACTGTGAGACGTATGTGTGGTTGTATCATGGTGATGGATGATATGCACTTATATCGTGGTGATGGACGACATGTATTTGTAACGTGGTGATGGATGATAAGGTATGCTGTATCGTGGTGATGGATGATGCGTAATCCCATTAGCTGACTCCGGCCAAGGGATGAATGGTTGGACGGGGGTGCAACCGTTAGGGGTCAACCATGATGTAGTGGAGATGGGTTTTGCTCAACCCAAATGAGCAAACATAAATATGGAACAAAGCAGAAAGGAAAATGGTCCCCGGGTGGGTCCCCTTCAGGGGAATCCCACACTTCTG
>JAGSMV010000116.1:0-18990 GCA_029286815.1 Troides helena | reverse complement strand
TGCGTAACTGCATTCCCCAGCGAAAACAAAAAAAAAAAAAAGGGTTGGGGTTGATGCGGGGGGGTGCTGGGTCGGATAACCTCCTCATGTGCCAGGGGATGCAATTGCCTTCGGACTTCAGTTCGGCGGTAAGGGCATCTTCTGGAGAACTGGTGTACCCTGAGCAGCAGCAGCTGCTCTATGCTCGGGCATAGGGCAACTGACGGCTAATATCCGACAAGGTAGCTGGGGAATTGTAGCGTGATGTATGGGATGAATGTTTGATCGCGTGTGGAGAATCTTACTGTGAGACGTATGTGTGGTTGCTTATCATGGTGATGGATGATATGCACTTATATCGTGGTGATGGACGACATGTATTTGTAACGTGGTGATGGATGATAAGGTATGCTGTATCGTGGTGATGGATGATGCGTAATCCCATTAGCTGACTCCGGCCAAGGGATGAATGGTTGGACGGGGGTGCAACCGTTAGGGGTCAACCATGATGTAGTGGAGATGGGTTTTGCTCAGCTTAAATGAGCAAACATAAATATGGAACAAAGCAGAAAGGAAAATGGTCCCCGGGTGGGTCCCCTTCAGGGGAATCCCACACTTCTGTCGCTCACGCTTTTCCCTCAAGCGGCAACTCGGCTACAGTGACATCACCTACATGCCCGTAAGTCTGGTTTCACTGGTGAGGGTCTCCAAGTGAGCGCCTCAAGCTCGAGACATGCCCCTGGCACTCTGGCCCCTGCCACCGAGTGGCTCGGATGCCGTTCCGCTTCTGGAGCAGCGCAAGATTTCAGCGCACCGTTTATGCTGCCCATCAGCGGCAAGGGTAAGGAGCTCGGTACCGTGATCGAGGGTAAGATCGAGGCTGGCAGCACAAAAGGGTAACCAGCCTATGTCATGCCTGGCCAGAACGCTGTGGAGGTTGCTGCTATCTTTGGCGAGTCTGGAGGAGGAGCTCCCGGCGCGCTGTGTGTGTGGTGAGCAGGTCAAGATCAAAATCCTCAAGGGAATGGAAGAGGAGGATATCACGATCGGTGATGTGCTGACTCGCGCAAGAACCCTATTCCGTGCGGGATTACCCGCTTTGAGGCCCAGGTCGCCCTCGTCGAGCTCAAGTCCATTCTGACTGCCGGCTACACCGCGGTGATGCACGTGCACACTGCCAGCGAGGAGGTGAGCTTTGCCAAGCTGCTGCACAAGCTCGAGAAGGGCACCAACCGCAAGTCCAAGAAGCCGCCAGCGTTTGCCAAGAAGGGTATGAAGATTATTGCCGAGCTCGAGCTCGCCAAGCCCCTTTGTCTCGAGACCTTTGCCAACTTGCCCCAACTCGGCCGTTTCACGCTGTGTGACTAGGTGACCATTGCCATTGGCAAAGTCACCAAGCTGATTGAGTAGTTATAGCTTTACATTTATTTGGCGATCTGTGGGTGTGCCCGCCAGGAATGGCAGCGGGGAGTTGTGGGGATCCTAATTCCAATGATTTATTGACACAATTTTGCGTCCATGCTTAACGCCATTTGCATGCCCTGGCCAAGCTCCGGTTGAAAACCCGCGAGCACCGGTCTGCAGTCTGCCAAAGGTTGCAGGAGGTTAATTTTGAAAAGATTTCAGAGGCACAAAAATACACCCTAAAGAATCACTTAGAATCCCTTTGAGTTTTACGAGCTCTGCTCAATATGCTGGGCGTACGTATCGGGCTTAAATGCGGCCGCCCTGCTGCATGAGCTTGGCGTTCTGCTCCTGGAAGCGTTGGCTAACGCGCTCGCTGTGCTTCATAAACTCTCAGCGCACTTGAAACGCAGGCATCCCCTTTGGAGGTGAGGGCGCTCGAGCTCGTTGACGAAGCCGGCGAAGCAAAGGCCCACAAGCGAGTAGAGGCGCATAAAGTCCTTCATTTGTTTTGCTCGAGACGAGCGGCGAATTCCTGCTGCTCACGGGGTTGAGTTTGTCCATTTGAAAGCCACTATGAGCCCTTGTCACGGCACAGCAGCCTTTAAACTGCAGGTGAGGGCCATGACGACAATCGCACAAACACACTTGTGGGCATTGCCACGGGAGGAACGCGCGCATCTCAGGCCCAGCTGGGTTTAGTTTTTTATGTGCGCGTGCCAATTGCTGTTTCCCCTGGCCGGCCCATGGACTATAGCCGGTTCTTACGCCTCGGCGGCCCAAGTCCCGGCAATGACCCCTCATTCACATTTACCCACTCTAGCCCGGCCCTACTGGATCGGCGCAATCAAGCAGTGCCTGCCGCGGTTTGTGCCCTGACAAACTGATGCCGCCGCTCGTCGCTATCTGGTATCGGCTCTGTACTCTACACCGCCTACCTTGCCTGCTCAAAATTCAGCAGCACGCGTTAGCAGGCAATTTCAGACCCGCCTATATAGGTAATGCAAGCGGTTTTGCGGGATGGATTGCCGGTGTAGCCAAGCGGGCCGTGGCGACCCCACTGACGCCATCACCCCTGCGATTTAACAGCGATATGCTCACATCTCAAACATCGCTGTGGACGTGTATGGCAAAGAACTTTGCAAAAAATGGGGACCACAGGGCTGCCTATGGCGGGTTTGCATCTTAAACGCCATCAAGGAGAGTTATTCGTTTGCGATGTTTTTTGGGTCGTTTGAGCTCATCAAGGGACCGTGGTACCGCGCATACTCAAAATGGTGGTACTCTCCCTCGTATTTTCACCCTGAAGGCCGCAAAAAGAGCCGAGTTTTGTAACTCTCCTTTGTTTGCTTGGCGGCTGTTTAGCGGCTGTGACCACAGCTTGTTTAACCTTTCCGCTGGCCAAGATTCAAAAGTTGCATACATTGCGCTCAGGCCATTGATCAGTTACAGCCACAGGGCTGGACCGCATACATCAACTCGTACGCCAAGACGTTTGAAAAGTACGCAAGCAAGGGTATATTACTGTTGCCAAGGGTTCTTGGTTTGAATGGTTTTATGGAGGAAGTCTGAGGCTACAGTTGCACACCATGCCCTCGACCTCAATTGGTTCCCTAGTTTTGAAATTTTAGGATCCAGAGTTATGCTGATGAGGATCACCGGCTGCTCTAGTATTTATTTGTATATATTCAGTATAAAATTGGTTTGGCTCAAGGCCTTCATAATCATATGGCGCAAGCTGGTGACAGACTAACTCAGGCTTGGGCTTGGCTTTGGGCCTGCTACCCATTCAGAGTTGGTTCTCTCGGGCGTAGCTATAGCTGCTACCGCAGCTGGCAGCTGTTTTGGTAATTTCTAAACTAGCTTTCAAGACCGCACTTGAGAGGTTGGCTATTGACTCGTGCCGTCTCAGCCTGTGCTCCCAAAATAGCATGTGCAGTCTTGGGTAGATTGAAGGAGAAGATGAAGATGCAATCAGCAAAATGAAAAACGACAGAATCTATATATAAATTAAATCTCAGGCTTGACTACTGGTGGCTTCTGCGAGCGCAGTGGTCGGCGCGCTCGTGTCGGTGAGCCTGAATCTCTTGACGCGGCTGCTCTTTTGGGCACGCGGGCCAAGTAGTAAAAAGATGATCCGCGATGTCGCTGATAAAGGTGTAGCACAAAAAGATGTCTGCCAGCCAGCGCTGGTCAAAGAAAACGCCGATGGTGGAAAGGTAGGCGTCGGTGCTACCAATCCGGCAAACTGGCACCCGCTGGTGGCATCGCCATTGACGAGGTAGCCGCTGGTCTGGTCAAGGTAGGGCTGCAGGTACCGCGAGCAGGTCATGCCAAGGCTAAGGCGTCCATCGGTGAGTGAGCCCAAAGTCGGCGCAAACCATTACTGCCGTGGCCGACATTGTTGCCGAGCATACCCCTGAATAAAGTAGGTCATGGGCGAGACGGTGTTGATGAAAACCCAGAAACCAGGCAAGGCCTTGGTGGCCAAGATTAATCGCAAAACAGCAGATTACACACTGAAAGAGCAGAGTGGCAACGTTGAGCGGCACTGAACTGCATCGGCCATGGGGGCGCCGATATAAAGTCCATTGAAGAACTAAACATGTAAAACACGAGCACGAAAAAGTACGCGAGACTGCTGCGCGAGTTGACGCTGTCGGTGAGCTTGAACACGCTGGTAAAGCCAATGGGGTAGAACCAACAGAGGAACGCCAACACAGACGAGAAAAAATCTGCCAAGGATCTCGGAGAACATTTGTGAGGCCATAAACACCGTCCACGAGTACATCTTGAGGGGCGCTCGCGGACCCCAAACTGGGCGCGCATGTTGCAAAAGCTCGGTAGCTGCTGCTGCACAATGGGGTTGAAGATGATGGCAAACATAAACACGGAAAACATGAGGTTTTGCAGACCTTGGATGGAGGTGTTTGCCTTGAAAAGGTGAAACCGTTAAACAGTGCAGAAAAGATCGTCAAACCAAGCTTGGACCAAATGTAGAGCGGCGAGCGGTACAAGTTGCGGCAATCGCGGATAAACACCTGTTTGAATTGGTAATTTTCAACGGCATCGGCAAACTCTGCCGGCGTGCTCGCTGTCGGGGTTGACGTTGGTATCTTTGGCGCCATACTTTTCCATGAGCTGGCAATCTCTTTCAGCACGTCGAGACGCTCCTGCGAGTTGCGCCACACCCGGCATAGTCGTGCTTGGCTCCCGGAACCGGGAGCGGCGCCACTGTGCAACATCCAATCGGCAGGGTTGGCCCTGTGGGCCAGGCCGCGCCGTGACGCTCAAAGCAGGAAGTCAAAAGTCTTGAGTTCTCGCCGATATCACCAAAGCAAACAGCACGGGTCACCACGGGCCAAAACAAGCCGACCAAACCGCTGGATGAGCAGAGCGCTAGGCTGGTGGATAGTGCGCACAAAATGGCCTGGCCAGCGTGTTGGACAATTTTTGAGCCAGCTGGCAACAGACTACACGCGGTTTGCGAGTCGAGACCCGAGGTGGGCTCGTCCAAAACAGCAGCAGCTTCTTGGGCTTGGCCGCGAGCTCGACACCAATGGTGAGGCGCGCTTACGCTGCCTGACATTGGCGACCCCGCCGCTAATAACTAACAACCGCATCGGTTAGCGTCCACCCGAGAATTTTGAGCACGTTCTCGACATAGGCGATCTTTTTCTTCATAGGTACTGTGGTAGCCGCGCAGCAGTGCAGAAAGGTCAGGCCTCGCGCACAGTGGCGAACAGACGTGCAAGTCCTGCTGCATTGGCGTAACCGGTGAGCGCTGGAAGGTATTGTCGCGAGGGTAACCATTAACAAACATGTGGCCCGAGACAACGCCCATGGTAACATCGAAATGGCGAGAGCGTGTCCAGCAGCAGTTTTACTGGCACCCGAGGCGCCCATGAGCGCAGCCAAGGTGCCCGGTTTGACCCAGCCGTCCACATAGTTGAGCAAGCGGCGCGGCTCTCGCCCTTGATCTTGATATCGTAGCACACATCCTCCAGTAAACACATCGCTCGAGGTCTCACACATCTTGTCCCTTCATGACCGCCCTTTCATTGGCGGCACTCACAGTCGAGACCTATTGGCAGAACCAGCACCATTTTCGGCGGGTCGCGCCTCTTTGTGCATCTTTGCGCAAAGCGCGGCGCGGGTACATTGGCGATTCGCCCTTGGTGCGAGCAATCTCAGGGTTGATCCACACGAGAAACAGGTAGGTGAACAAAAAGAAGATGGTAAAGCCGCACAAAATACCAAAGTTGCGCCAATTTGTGCGCGTTGTAGTACCGTAGCTCTTGGCCAGGTAGTCGTCGCCGGTTATCGGTGGTTGCATCAGCCCGAGCGCCAGCAACCGAACAAATGCGCGTGGTACCGGTGGCATCAGGTAGGCGGGCGAGTAGGCAGCGCAGGAAGTCGCGGTCGTGGTACCGCTGATCGAGCATCGACTCAAAACTGCAGGTCAAGGGAAGTTAATGTAGTTGATCCAGCGGCACCAGCCGTGCATGAGGCTGACCGGCACGACGAATCCAGCAAAGATAACCGCGGGCAAGCAGAATAACGTTAGCCGTGATCATTGCCTGACAAACGACTTGGTGGCACCGATGGTCCGGTGCGAGGCCATGATACCCCGAGACAAACGACACAAGCAAAAAGAAACAGTGCGGGCCCGGTTCGCGGCGCAAATTAGACATAAAGTAGATGATGATGTTGAACACAATCGCCAAAAGATCTTGCGGCATGTTGACAATCATGAGGCCAGCGCGTCCACGGGTGGTTGAAGGCGTACTGGTGGTGCTTTTGCACATCGGGCGGGCCTGGAACAGCTGGACCGAGCAAAGCAGTTCATGGCATTAAACAGCAGGAAAACAGCAGGGCGGTTGCGGGGCGAGTAAAACGAGCCTTCGTGTTGTTGGGCATGTTGTAAAAGATCGAGGCCAAAATGAAGGGGTAAAGCACGAGCTTTTGCCACAACTTGCGTCAGCATTTGGGGTCACCCCTTTGATGGGCCAAAAGCCGCGCTTGGATGCTGGCCTCAGATCTGGTAGTTGAAGCTCACGGCGGCGGCACGCTTTGGCAAAGCTTCTTTTGACTTTTATGTGCCTTGTGGCGTGGCTCATAGTTGACAGCGCCTCGGGTATAGCGTGGCATTGAACGCATCAATCTCTGGCTGGAAAGCGGCGTACTGGGGCCTCTGAGGCCAGCGCTGCTCGAATTCCTCGGCGGCGCGGACCTGGTTCTCGTATCCAGGGCGGGCCTCGCGCTCAGTTCGGCTGCGACAGCGACGCCGTGCCGGGCGGGCTGGCGCGGCTTGGGCCGCCATCCCATCTCATGTGTTAGCTGCCTTGGCCTGTCGGCGCGGCCGTAAAAGATCTGGCGACCCCTCGTACAACACCACCGCCTTGTCAAACACCTGCATGTCCTCGGTAGCCTGGTAAACGGCAACGAGCGAGCTGACCTTGAAGATATCGGTCGAGTTGCGCAGGGTGCGCACAAACTCAGACGCAGGGCTGAATCGAGACCACGCGTCGAGTTATCCCAGCACTTGAAACTGCGTGAGCTGCACAGAGTGCCTGGCAATCGAGACGCTTGCGCTCACCACCGGAAACACCCTGCACAACTTCCGGAACCAACCAGAGGTTGACGGTGGCTGAGGCCATAGGCGGCTATAATCATGTCGCGCATGTGCAGCGCATACCGCTCGAGGCTCACGCCCTCGGGAAGTTCCTCGGGGCTCCTTATGCAAGGCAAACATTATGGGTATCACCACCGTCAACTGGGGATGTGATCTCAGACTCACCGCAGTAAACCACATCGCCGCGGAACCGGCCAGCCACGCCCGGGGGGCTGAGGCCGCAGAAGTTGAGCCCGAGCCCTGTCAAGCGAAAAGCCGTAGTGTTGCCGCTCATGGTGCGCAAAAAGGTGAGCAAACGAACCAGGCGTACCGCCACGTCAACATCTCGCCGGGTTGACTACACCACACATGCGGTGCAAGATTTGGACCCTGCGTTTCGCCCTGGGTCGCGCTTTGGTAACGAGTCCGAGGGCATCGAGGCGGCGCCGAGCCAAACGTTGAGCACGTTCTTCGCAAAACCGGTATCCTGGCCATAACCATAAGCGCCCAACAAGGAACGCAACGCCCATCTCGCGCTTGGGGAACTTGTCGGGCTTCGGCAGTGTAGAGGGCCTGTACGTTTTTGAGCCACCAGGCCTGAAATTAGGCTGCTGGGGTCGAGATCAGAGCCCTCGTTGGCAGGCTGAACGGGTTCTCGGGGTCGTAATACACAACGCCGCTTGCAGCGCGCGAATGGCGCGACGTGCGGCTCACAGTACGGCGCGAGTCGCAAAATCCTTTTCCTCGTCGGGCCCTTCATAGGGTGCAGTACATCAGCTATGAGACGCTTCCTCGAGACTGTCTCTGGCATTCCTTGAACTCGTCCACGGGAGGATTTTGCGGACGACTGCATAAACACAGACAACTGAGCTGGCGAGTTGTATATATCCTGCGCTGCTCACATGTAATTCCATCGCGGCATGCAAGGCTGCACTTCCCGGGATGTACGGAATCAGTGGCAACCATCAAGTGCTAAATGGTCCGGAGGGTAGGAGGGCTGAGCAGTGCAGCATGGTGGGCCCCACGAAAAAGCAGGCTAGGGGAAAATTAAAGGCGTTGATCTGCATTTGCAATGCACTGGCAATGCATAACCTTTACCGCCTTGGATATGTAACCTATAAGTTTGCCAGCGACTCAGCTCCTGGCCTTGGCCTACCAATTTTGCAACAATTTGGCAGACGCATCGACCAAACTTTGCACGCACCACGCGACCCGGTTATGCAAGTCGAACCGTCCACATTACATAACAGAATTTTCGCTGGGTGATTTGAAATGCTGCATCGACGATGCAGGCCCTGCAGGTAGACACCTTCGCTTTGGCGTATAAGACTCTAACTGAATATATCGTCGATTGCGTCGCGGGCGTTTCCGAGACTTTTCTTGCCCGGTTTGAAAGGCAGATTTGGGGTTGCTTTTAACGGTGGGCGCCTGGTGGTTGCTAGTGGGGTAATCTTTGCGATGCAATGGCCTTCCTAAACGTCCATCTTGATAATTTCGCCCAAATCTTCAGCCACCATCGGTTTAAGCCCGAACCTGGCCCCTGTGCCAGGTCTGGGGCTGGCCCAGCCTTTCGGCTCGTCAAATGGCTTGCCGAGCTGCTCGCGTCATGGAGCCAGCCCCGGGTGACGCCCGGCGAGACCAGCGACGCGAGCCGTTGATGCCATAACCGCAAACATCACATGGTAATAAATGCCCCTGGGCGAGGGAGCTGTGCGCATTGAGCGCCGCAACTTGGGGTAAGAGTGCAGCGACGCTTTGAGGGCTGCAGGGTCAAACCGTTTGGCCTTGACTGCTGACTGCGCGTGGCGAAGAAACATGTCGAAGCATTTCCACCACATTTGAGCGCGGTGCTGGTTACGTTACGCTGCCGAAGATGCGCGCAGCAGCACTCCACCTCGCGCCTCAGGGTCGCTGCACGGCTTCATCCAATTTTATTATGATGTCAGCGGTCAGGCAAGGGGAGTAGCAATTACTATAAAGATGCGAGACCGAGACTGGTACCCCTACATGTCTTTAGCGGTGGTGAGGGTCAACCGTGGCATAGTCGTAGGCGCAATAGACGGCAAACGCAACGACACAGCAGTGCCAAAGCCACAGGAAGGAGCCCTTTGAAGCGGTTAGCCGTAAGTGAAGGGGGCCCTGGTGAGCCAGCCCTTGTTTGGCCCAGGGATCTTTGAGAGCAGGCATTGTCTCAAACTGTGATTGGTAAGTTGATGAGGTCGTGGGACCCCAGGGCAGGGGCAGGCAGCGGGTGAGCCCTCGGTGCGGATAAATGGAGCCCGGGAAGAGATTAACCAGCAAAACCTGAAGAGATTAGTAGAAATATTACTACCCCCCGACTGGGTTGATAGGCACTCGGCGGTGACAACGACTAGCGGCAACCACAAGCAAGACAGGGAGGCTCAGAGCACTACGCGCGAGCAACTATGCGCTTGCACAGGTGCAGCCAGCACGCACCCGTACCTACCTACACATAGCTACTTACACTAGACGACGAGTCGCGCGTCGCGCTCGCGCTTACCGCACAAAATACAGGTTGTAGCTTTCTGCGTATGCCACGCTCAAACCCAGCAACGAGCCGCAATGGCAGCACATCATACCGGCGATGCCTATAGTCAATGATGCGAGAAACAGCGATAGCCAGCGCCAGCAGGAATGGCCTAGCAGGCCTGGTGCGCGCCTGGTAGTTTGGAGGTCACGCCACCAAACAGGCGGGCCTCACCGCAGCCAAAACGCCAAAACCCAAGTCCACAAAACGAGCTTGGAGGAATGGCCTGAGGGGCTGCCTTGAACGCCTTCGTACATGATGGTTCGGCCTTGCCAGCAATAATGCCATCGACATATTTGTCGATTGCGCCTGCGGCCATTTGCACCTGCTCAAAAGTCCGGCCGCGGGTTGCCAATCATGAATTTGAGGCCATTGGTGACGAGCGTTGAGGGCGATTGGTGAATCCAAACGCCAGCAGCGACGTGGGCATGGTCTTCGCGAAGCCCGCCCGAGCTTTAGCTGAGGCCGGCAATTACGCCTCCCGGAATGAGGAAAACCAGCAAAACTAGCAGCCAGTTGGGCACATGCTCATGGGCGGTCATGGGGAACTGGATGGCGGTTATCGAGGCGGAACAGCCTCGCCGCGGCTCAATGAGGCCCCTAAATGGCAAAGCTAATGAGCAGCATTACCAGGGTTGTTCCCCAGTCCCAGACATACTGCTCGTCGAGCAGTGCCATGTAGTCCATGTGAGGGGCTTAACGGGGGAGGGAGAGGGAGGAAGGAGAGGGAGGGGAGGGGGAGGAAGGGGGGAGGGAGCAGGGCAACCCAGGAGGAAGGGGAGGAGCAGGTGAGCCAGGGGAACCTAGGGGAACCCAAGGGTAGCCAAGTTCCTGCATCAGGTCTGCAGGAACGCCGCCACGCTTGCCAACGGCACGCCAACGGCATCGCCAACGACAACGGCACTATCACCCTCCCTCACTCTTTAATCATAACTTCATTCTCCTAAACTAAATGGCGCTGAACAAAACACTGTGGCAACCCCTGCAGCCAGCAACGCTAATGTATAACGAGCGACCGTATTCCACTGCGACAAGCCGCAATATCGCCGTGACCCGAGGTGCACCCGAGCCGAGACGGGTTCCGTAGCCAACCAGCAGCCCGGAAATTACCACTCAGGGTAGTGCTCGCGTCAATGGAGTGCTTTGGGCCGAAAACGAGGCCACCAACAATCCGGCAAAAACGGAAGTGCCGGCGGCAACAGCGCGGTGTCGCCGAGGATCTGGTCGAGCATACCACTCACACCCAAAATCCGGCCCGTGCTCAGCAGGCGCCTGGTGGCGAGCCCAACTGCCCACCAAAAAAGGGGCTGCAGGTAGTCCATCGAGGTGGTCAGCTTGAGCCGAGCAGAGCGAGCAGCCTGGAGCAGAGACTCGCCTCACCTGATGAGCATGTAGCCTAGACATAGTGATCCGGCCACGCCGCCAATTATAACCCCCAGCCCCGATCCGCCAGATGGCCTTACGCCCCGCTCGCCAGAGGGCGCACGGCCGCTGAACTGGGCCCCATGAACACCCTTTGGTAGTGCTGACATAGTCGAAATGCGGCACGTCGTTGGGCCCTGTACGCTGATTGGGTTTGAGAGGTCAAGCGTGATCTTTACGGGTTGTGTGAGCCGCACGCGTAGCCCATTTGTCGGAACTTGTTCCAGACTGCGCAGCTCGGTACCGGCCCGCGAACTGGGTGCCGCGATGTAGCCCTCGGGCTGCCGCACTGCTTGACCAAGCGTCTGGTTAACTCGCGGCGCTTTTGCTCGTTGCCCAAAATCGTGCATGCCTGTAATTTGTTGGTACTTCGCTGGATCGGCAGTTTTGTTTGCATCGGGTGGTACTGTTTTGCTGAGCTGGTAAAACCGTTTTTGATTTGCTTTTGAGTCGCATTGACCTCGACTCCAAGGATTTGATAGTGGTTTTGCAGGGTCGCAAAGTGGCTGCTCGATGAGTGAGAGTTTCCTCTTTGGTCTGAGGCCCGAGGCTGGGGTGGTGCTGGGTGCACTTGCTGAGATGTGAAAACTACCCCAGCGATTACTTCAGAAACTACCCATGCTAAGTATAAATCTGTCAAAGTCCTGCTTGCACACTTGCACACACCCAGTCAAGGGCACCCCAGGGTCTAGGGAGCGACAAACCCCAAGCGCCGCTTGGCACATCTCTCTTTTGTAGTTATTACACTCTTTCTGAAACAAATGCATATAAATAAACCAAAAGCAAACAACGGTTGAGACTGCCTGCTTTGGGCTTGAACGGCTGCACATTAAAGGCGCCCGTACCGATGCGCATGGGCTGACCCAGAATAATACAACACCTCGGAAACACCCTCCACTTTATCGGTCTTTTGTAGAAAGCGGTGTCAAACAAGTGGTCAGTAGTTTTCAAACGAGGCGAGCTGCAGCATCGCTGTCGCGCATCTTGGCAAGACCAAACCGCGTAATACCCAAACCTCACCCTTTAGCTGTCAGTGACATCGCCCAACAGCTGAATGTGACGAGGGTCGACGGCCATACCGTTTAATATTGTGTACGAGATCTCGCGGCAAGATGGACAGCGCGGCCTCAATACCTGCGGACAGAGTACTCCAAGATATGGCTTGTGCTCGTTTCTGGTACCAATGATACCTATCGGTGATCATGACGTTTTGCAGACCATAGCCTTCCACACAAGCAGCTCCTTTTTGCCGTCGTCGCGAATGTTGATAACCGCGCGCGAGATATCGCCGTGACCTTCGACCACCACGTCAGGCAGCAAACGCAGCAGCTGCTGGCCACGGTAGTAGGTTTCGCGCCGGTTCCCCAGCTGGTCGAGTCGACGCTTGCGGACTCGCGCTCGCGCTCACGACCGGGCGCACGCCAATATGAATTCGCCATCCCAGCACAGCAAATCATTCTGCCCACCTTGCTTGACCGGGCAATGGCGGCGGCAATATCGCCGAGGCGCACCGAGCTGCAAGGCTCAATGGTGGCAAAGCCGATCTTGATAGCAATGTAGTCATACCGTTGGTGCAGACATCTCCCATAATTCTGTAATATCGCAACGCCGTCTTTCAATACGGCCCTTGACAATACGCCGCGCCGTGCGTTCGTCGCGGTCGTTGGCGAGCACCTACCGATGGGGGCTGAAATGGTCTTTGAGGTTGATGATTTCTTTTGATACGCGGCACACCAAGCGTGACGTTCATACTAGCAACACCAGCAAAGTGGAATGTCTTGAGGGTCATCTGGCACCAGGCTCACTAAATGGATCAGCGCGAATCACGGCCCCAACAGCCGTGCCCGGTTCCGACCTTTGGACCGCTCATACTTGAGCAGACAAAGTTTGAGAAACTCTTCAAACGCTTCCCTTGCTGAGCTTGGGTCTTCAAACCACATCCAGAGCGTCCGTCATCCATTGGTACTTCGGCTGTGTCGGTAAAAGGCCATTTTGACGCGACTGCACGGCTTGCTAGCCCCTTGCGCTGGCCAATGTACGCGCGAAGCTGGTGCGCAGCGTCGCGCTGCGGGTCTTTTCTGGTCGTAACAAGCTCGTCGGGAACATCCAGCGAAGACGAGACCAGCTGGCCCATATTGTCATAGCGCACAAGCCCCGTTTCTTGGGCACGAGGATCTCGTCCACAACCACATCAATCTCGTAAGGCAGCAAAACGGGAAACATCTACTGCCGCTGTCAGGTTCTCGCAGTGGTCCCACGTGCGTATTGTGTCCACGGGGTGGCGCGTCACCTCCATATCAAATGGGTCCATGCTGTCACCACCATAGGTGAATTGCACCACCAAGTTGATCGAGGCAAATGGTATCGTAAAGCGAGCTGAGATCCTCAAGCGACTTCCACGGAGACGACGCGACATGTAACCAGCTTGGCAGTCTTGACCGCAGTATCAACAAGACCTCACGACCAGACATGGCGTGGAAAATAAATCTGGCTGGTGACAATCCAGAATAAAACGAGTTGCGCACAAACCCTGGAGGCGTCTGCTAAACTTTTGAAATGCGGTAACGTGCGATCCTGGAAACCGTTGGCAACACGCGAACTGCCAATAATTTGCTGGCCGACACAGGCAAACCATTTGGGACATTCAGGTTGGAACCCCTTGGATCCACACAAGGCCATAATAAGCGGGCATTGTGGTTGTCGAGCTCCTTGATACAAACTTCACCCACCTTCACGCACCTTGGACAGCAAACCACCAATCTTGGCCTCGAGGGTCTGCTCTCATTACAACCAAGGTCTCGAGACGACCAGACTTCAAAGAGAAATCTCAACTCTTGAGCGCGGCGGTAAGCATCCCCACAAGCTCATCCTTGAACTTCGCCTGGCACCTGGGGTCAAGCATCGGCAATAATAATCGAAAACCCACGGTCAGCCGAGGAACCGCGCGGCAACATCTTGGCCATGCGGTTCATGCATTCATGGCCTCGTCAGCCCGCAGTCGCGCAAAATATGGTGAAAATCAGAGTTCTTTACCGTCACCCAGCAAGTTCTTGGTCCATGTTGCCGCACAAAAATCTGGGACTCTTGAATGAGCATCAGAAGCCACCATTGGGGCTCATCTCGATAGTGGCAGGCCCGCTCGGGCGCGTGAAGCCTTTGTTCTTAGCCTTGGTGCTGATGACGACTTTGCTCTTGTTGTTTGGCCGGATCAGCAGCGAAAACACCTGTTGCCCGACCACAGCGCCTGAGGCTTCGTGGATGCACGGCGGCGGGATATCAAACTGCTCATTGGCGTCGCTCATAGCGCTAAGCAACTGGCACAGCTTGAGGCGGTCGGTGTTGCGTCCTTCTTGGCAATCAGGTACGACGCACTGATAAAGTCCTGAGCGGCAGTGTACGGGCGCGCCGCTCTGAGGAGTCACGATTATTCTTACGCCCATAAGGTACATGGCTATTCGGCGCGGCGCCTCCTCGGTTTGAGGAACGCAGTTCATCTCGTCACCGTCGAAATCAGCATTGCATGGGTGCAATACGCACTCGTTGAGGCGGAACGTGCGCCAGGGACGAATTTGGCAAAATGCGACAGAATCGAAAGACGATGCAACGACGGCTGGCGATTAAACATAATCTACATCGCCATCCTCCAGGTGGCGTTCCACGATATCACCGCCGACACGCGGTCCTGGCTAGCTGGTCGCGACGGGCAAACCGCAGGTTCTTGCGCATAGGGTCACCCTTGTAGATAGTTTGCGCCGGGGTACTTTTGAGCACCGTTGCTCACAAGAACCTTGAGCTTTTGCTTGTTGGGTGCCTTGTGACTCGCTCAGGAAATGAGGATCTTGCAACCCCATCTGGAACCGCAACCTCGCCAATACGCAAATTGGGATCGGGAGAAATGACTGTACGGCCGCAGTTCACACGCTTACCGCTCAAGTTACTTCACGGAACCGGCCCCGCTTGCCTTTTGCTGGAGTAATAATGCACGAATAGGTTTGGACGCAGGCATGCTGGGACCACTTCACTTGTGTCTGAGTTGGAGCGACATAAAGCCAAAGACAGCTGCAAAACTCCGGCCAGTTCCATCAGGCCGATGCCCATCCTTGAGAGGCCGTAGGACGAAGTCCAGACCACTGGTCAGCTTGACAGTGAGATCATCCCTATTGAGGCAGTAGATCCTGCTGCACAGAGGGACGAATGCACGGCGGGCTGATCTCCCACAGCATAGTCCTCGGGACGCGTACAGGGTTGACGCCGACCAGCTCGGCAGTCCTGAGGCGAAATTTCTTGAGCAGGCTTAGCAATCGAAGTAACACCACTGCACGCCGCAAATGCTCGTCAGGATCGGGGTGGTTCATTTTGGCATTTTCAAAACGGACTCGTCAAACCGACCTCCGGCAGTTTCGCCAATCCAGCGGAACTTGTCGTGGATAATTTTAACGGGCCAGCCTTTTGACTACACCATTGATGGTCTTCTGCAGTTGACACACGTGCGCCGTTTTCCAGGCAAATGCCTGTTAATGCGCTTGCATGATACCCATTACCCTGCGGCAGGTTATCGAGGTGCGATTGCGCAATTCTTTGATGAAGTTCCGCTTTGTTTCTGGCTCGAGTAAAATGTAAAAGCGCATTCTTTGGTAAACGCACTGCAAAATGCCCAAAACGTGCTTAAAGCACCCAACGTGGAAACCGGTAACGCTAGCTTGATACGGCCAAAGTGCGACCCTGACACGTTGCTTTGGCGGTCTTGACAGGTCTTGCACTCGTGAAAATTGGTCCGAGACACCCATATGTGAATCGAGGGCACCGTGGTCCTTGGGGCACGGCCCTTTCGCGGTCAACAGGTCGTGCGGGTTGTGATATCCACTACACTCAGGTCACCAATAGTCTTGGTATCCAGTGCCGAAAAGCAGCCAGCGCAGAGATGTACCATGGCGGCACGTCCTCGACGCTTGTTTCATCTCAGGGGACTTTGGTTTGGTTTTGGTGAAGCTGAATTTATTTTGTCAGGCGCCACCGACGCCACAATTTGCCCTCTGTTAAGCTAACAGCGCGCTCGAGCTGAGCGCGAGAAGAGAGAGGAAATTAAATGATGACTGCAGCGACGCTAATGCCAACAGTTTAGGTTGCCGAGGTGACGGTGTCCAAGGGCACCCCTAAAAGTCAGCATTCGATTGATGGATATGGGGGTAAAACGCCACCGTGGCAAGTACACACCTGCCGCAGCAACGTGCAAATAGTAGCCGTGCTCGTGCAGGCTCGTGTGCGCACACTGTTGGGCTGTCTAGCCACCAAATAATTGTTTTAAAATATCTAATATCCCTGGTCGCGCTCGATCTCAGCCTTGGCTTGCCGACCCAAGCCTTGTTTACGTACGTCAGTGTGTGTGTGTACTCGTCTTCCCAACTCGTCCTACTACGCTATGTTCAAGATTATCAGAGCGGCATCCGCTGCAGGGTCCCCAGCCGATCCCGCGCGGCTACGAGGCCCACCTCAGCTTGCGTACTCGCCTGGCAGCACCACAGGGTCGACCCACAGCGACCAGTACGAGGACCCTTCAATGCATGCTCCGTTTGGTAGCCGGGTGCACTTGCCGAGCCCCGGCGCGCCCTACGAGATGAAATTGCACAGCCCCAGGCGAGCCCCCAGCGGTCCCCTGGCACGAGCTCCCCGGTGCGGCGGCTGCCCAGCTGATCTGGCAAGGCATGCAGGGCCGGTTCCAGCCGGGCCAGGGCCAGCAGAGCCAGAGCCAGAACCAGCAGGCCCAGGTGCAAACCACCGCAAGCCACCGCCCAGGCTTCAGCCCCCATCGAGCGTCACCGAGGAGCCGAAGCGCCGAGACCCAGGAGCGTAGCGCGGGCTGCACGGCTCAAGGTTGAGCACTTTTTCCGGGTCAAAAATGTCAGCCACGCCATTGAAAGGCAACCAGCGGCGTTGATAATGAGCCAGCTCCAGCAAAGAGCGCGTCCGAGGAGCCGCAAACCGCAAGCCCATGGGCCTCGGCAAGAAGGAGTCGAGTTTTCCGGCTTAGCACAAAGCCTGGCTGGGCGACGCATACCACTGGCTGGTCATTGGCAAGGGCGCGTTTATGAGGTGCGGTTCGTGCAAAAGCGCGATACCGGCAAAATCTATGCTTTCATGAAAAACGCTGCTGTTCAAGAGCGAAATGTTTAAAAAGACCAGCTTGCCTATCGTCATAGCCGATGCCAGCGACGGTGCTTGCCGGCAGCGACTCGGTTCTGGGTGGTGGGTCTCCCTACCACCCGGGTTCCAGGACCATGAATACCTCTACTTGATTATGGAGTTTTTGCCCGGCGGCGATTTGATGACCATGCTCATCATATGATGTCTTTAGCGAGGATATCACGCGGTTCTACATTGAGCCGAGTGCGTGCTGGCAAATCGAAGCATCTACACAAGCAGGGTTCATCCAATCGCGACATCGCCCGACAATATCCTTATTGACAAGACGGGCCACCATCGTTGAGCGATTTTGGCCTGAGTACCGGTTTCCACAAGACCCACTGACTCGAGTTACTACAAGAAGCTGCTCGAGCGCGACCGCAGCACCAACCGCCCGCCAACCGCCAGCTTACGGTCGATGCCATCCACCTCACACCCCCAACCGCCAGCAATCTCGACGTAGGTAACCGCGGCGCCTCATGGCTTTACCTGGACCGTGGGCACCCCAGACTATATCGCTCCCGAAATCTTTATTCACGAGTAAGGCATAAGAATGACTGGTGGTCGCTTGGTGCAATCATGTTTGAGTGTTTGGTTGGCTGGCCACCATTCTGCTCGAAACCCCGCAGGAAACATATTGCAAGATCCTCAACTGGCAGGAGCACCTGCGGTTCCCCGAGGATATCCACATCTCGTCCGAGTCGGAGGACCTGGATTTGCTTTGCTGCTGTGCTCGCGCGACAACTGCTTCGCGCGGCGGCGCCGGCGAAGTCAAGCAGCACCCGTTTTTCCGCGGAGTCAACTGAACGCGATCCGCCAGTTCAATGCCCCGTTTGTGCCTAAGCTCAAGTCCATCACTGGTTACCTCGTATTTCCCCACCGAGGACCCCAGCAGGTGCCGGTGCCCATGGTCCAGCCGCAGCAGATGGGAGGCAAGAAGGATGCGCGAGGACCTGCCGCTTATCGGATACACGTTCAGCCGGTTTGATTATTTGACCAAAAAGAATGCGATTTAGTGTGCTATAGCCTATGCGCCTGAGCGATGTAGTATTTATTGTTGCGTGGTTTAGTCGGGTGAGGCCATGAAGAGGGTCAACGTCATGCGACGGTCATGCTTCTTGACCGGCGCGCACAATCTCCTTTGTGCACTTTCGTCCACGCTGCCGTCAGCGGCTCACCCACGCCCACGACTCGGAGCGCATGTAATAAACTGCGCGCAAGCGCACTGCCTGCTGGAACTCGCGGGCTCGTACCGCTCCTCGCCGTACCCTCCGCGCGCGTTCTCGGCACCGGTGCCTACATCCAGAAAAAACTTACCCTTGTCGGCACTGGCAACCCGCGGTCGGCGCGGCACACCACTCCGCGGCCAAGGCCCTTGGCAGCGCTAAACGCCACACCGCTAAATGTGTACCGGTCACAAACAATATCACTTTTCAGCGCAGTTGCTCGATTTTGGCAACGCATTCCCATCTGTTTGCACTCAAAAGCAGGTGGACCGCCCTGTCGCTCAGGTCAGAACTGCTCTTGAGGTATGCATCACCATTTGGCCGACTGCGGTTGTGCGGTCAGGGAATTTGAGCAGCGTACAATTGGGGCTCCAACGCCGCTGCGTAAGCTTTTCGCTTTGTGACAGTTTTGCCGGCCCCTGTCGAGGCCTTCAATTATGATCAAGCCCACCCATGTCAGTTAGTTGCCTGAGCGTCGCGTTTGTATGAAGCTGCAGCAGCAACTTGACTCCAAATTAGTTTCCATATAGACGTAGGTTAGGTAGGAGCCGAAGCGTAGCTGCTAAATTTTCACCTGGCGATATAGCGCTCTAAAGAGCATATCTAAACTCGGGCTT
>JAGSMV010000115.1:0-17988 GCA_029286815.1 Troides helena | reverse complement strand
GTTCTCGGCACCGGTGCCTACATCCAGAAAAAACTTACCCTTGTCGGCACTGGCAACCCGCGGTCGGCGCGGCACACCACTCCGCGGCCAAGGCCCTTGGCAGCGCTAAACGCCACACCGCTAAATGTGTACCGGTCACAAACAATATCACTTTTCAGCGCAGTTGCTCGATTTTGGCAACGCATTCCCATCTGTTTGCACTCAAAAGCAGGTGGACCGCCCTGTCGCTCAGGTCAGAACTGCTCTTTGAGGTATGCATCACCATTTGGCCGACTGCGGTTGTGCGGTCAGGGAATTTGAGCAGCGTACAATTGGGGCTCCAACGCCGCTGCGTAAG
The DNA here is from genome assembly GCA_029286815.1 of Troides helena. NCBI lineage: Eukaryota > Metazoa > Arthropoda > Insecta > Lepidoptera > Papilionidae > Troides > Troides helena. The sequence continues at coordinate 17,651 of JAGSMV010000115.1, read as the reverse complement.
CTTTTCGCTTTGTGACAGTTTTGCCGGCCCTGTCGAGGCCTTCAATTATGATCAAGCCCACCCATGTCAGTTAGTTGCCTGAGCGTCGCGTTTGTATGAAGCTGCAGCAGCAACTTGACTCCAAATTAGTTTCCATATAGACGTAGGTTAGGTAGGAGCCGAAGCGTAGCTGCTAAATTTTCACCTGGCGATATAGCGCTCTAAAGAGCATATCTAAACTCGGGCTTTTGCATATCGGTCCGAGGGGTCGATCTCCAGACGCGCGGCAGGTCCCATCGCCCTCCGCCGATCGCGGTGAGCGGCCCGACGATTGGATCGAGCAGGTCATTGTTCCACACACCGTGAGGTCGGATGGCGGTTCGCGGGCACCGGGCATGGTGGCCATCGTGAGCACGAGCGGCAGATCTGATGACGACCGCCACACCCATCAGGTGAGGCCACTGCGAGCAAGTGGCGGAAACCGGCCCAGAAGGTCGCCGAACGAAGACAGCCTGCAGCACAGCAGGAACGACACTGCCGCGAGAAATGACCCCGCGAGGAGTTCCGTGACATGTAGAACCGTTACTCCGATGAGGCAAGTACCCCAGCCACAGACCGGCGGTGAGTGGTGCGCTTGACAGTCGTGCTGGTGACGAGCAGGAAGAGTCCCAGTGCCAGCAACGGCGGGAAGGGCGCGGCCAGTTCAGATGACCCGCGACTGCGAGGTGAGATAGGTGGAGAACCTGTAGGCGGCCACCCCCACAAACGCGGGAGGCGAGTGACGAAGCGGCGAATGAACTCCAGGCTGGGTCGCGAGGGCGGAGACAACCGGGCGGCCATGATGCACAATTGTAGGCCACGACGGGCCCCACAGCCAGGTGACCGGAACGAGCGGCAGAGCCAATCCCAGCACAGTCGTGTTCCAGCCGCCGTTGACGCCGACGGTTCATCGACGACGATAGAGGAAGCGTCTCCCGCTGCCGTTTCCGAACCAGCCTGCCACCACATCATGGCGTGCGCGAACCACCAGGCGAACAGGACGAGTCATCGTTGAGTGCGTACACCCGGCCGCCCATGTCGGCAGCAGCCTGGGCGTAGACGATCAGAGTCAGCGCAACGAGCACCGCGCGCAGAGAAACCAGTCGCGCAACGCGTGCGGGAGCGCGGTATACTGAGCGCACACGCCACAGCGGGCCCCCTGAGCTTTCACTCGGGGAGCCTCGTGTGCAGGGGCCTGCGCGCTCAGATCAGTTACCGGCGAGCTTCGCGCAGAGCGGCGAGAGCCTCATCACTGGCAAGGGTTCCCCGTCAGCGCTGTCGTCGGAGTCGTAGTTCGCGGCAAAGCGGAGCATCGGTCGACGACGCATCCTCGTTGCCAGCCTCAGCGTCTGCCGCGCTGGCCTTGGCAACCCGTTTGTGTTCTCCCAGCGAGCCTGGGCGGAGTACTCGCGCTCCCATGCCTCACGCTGAGTGTCGTAGCCTCAAGCCACTGTTGTCTCCGGATCAGCCTTCGGGTAATGCAGAAGTTGCTGTCTTCGTCGTATTCCTGCGCCATGCCGTAGAGGGCTGGGTCGAGTGAATTCCTCTGCCTCGGGGTCGATTAACCTTCGTTGGCCCGCTTGAGCGACAGCGATGCGGCGGCGCTCCAGGTCGATGTCGATGACCTTTCACGAAGATGGTCTCGTCAACGGACGACCTGCTCAGGCAGATCGATGTGGCGGACAGCCACTGAGATAGCACGAGGCCCCGATGCCGTCTGACGCGCACGAAGGCACCGAACGGAACGAGCTTGCGACCTTGCCCAACGATCTGTCCGGATGACGTGCGTGCGGGCGAAGTGCTGCCAGGGGTCTTCCTGCGTGGCCTTGAGCGACAGGGAGACGCGTCGCGGTTCATGTCGTACGCCGAGAACCCTCGACGGTCACTTCTGTCACCGACAGCAACGACTTCTGCTGGGGTGATCGGGATGCGCTTCCAGGATGTTCAGAGACGCACGAGGCCACCACGCCGCCCAGGTCCAATGCAGAACGCACCGAAGTTGACGATCGAGACACAACGCCGGGGCGCACCTGGCCCTTCTGCAGCGTCTGCAGGAAGTCGTGGCGCACAGCCGACTGGGTCTGCTCGAGCCACGCACGGCGGGAGAGCACGACGTTGTTGGGCGGTTCCCGTCCAGCCTGATGATCTTGGCTTCTGACCTTCTGGCCGATGTACGGCGCGAGATCACGACGCGGCGCATCTCGACTAAAGCGATGCCGGCAGGAAGCCGCGCAGTCCGATGTCACCATGAGGCCACCCTGACAACCTCGATGACGGTGCCTTCGACGACGCCGTCCTCTTCCCTGATCTTCTTCGATGCCGCCCCCAGGCGCGCCGTACTGTGCGCGCTTGAGAGCATGAGTCGCCCGTCCTTTTGGTCCTTCGCAGAACGAGGGGTTTCGATCGGATCTCCGGACCTCAACAACCTGTGCGATCAACGTCGTGCTTGATCGACAGCTCGCGCCGAAAGGACGATACACCTTCCAGTCTTGTAGCCGATGCTCACTAGAAACCGTCGCGATCGACGAGACGGTGCCTTCGACGATGCCACTGCTGAAGTACTTGATCGTTGCGTCGACCGCCGCGAGGAAATCTTCGCAGTGCCGATGTCGTTGACGGCGATCTGTTGGGTCTGCGCCGTTTCCGGCGTGGTGGTGGTCATAGAATCTGCCAGGACTGATGCTCGTGGGCCAGACACTGCGTCGGGCCGTGGCGGTTGATGGTCAGCGGACGTGTATGACGCGGCGAAGATCGGCGACCTTGTTCAGGCGATGGGGTACCATCGTCGGAGCCGATCGGAGCTGCCGCGCACCCCGAAGCCGTTCACAGACGACTGCAGCGACTGAACTACATTCGCCGTGGCACTCGCAAGTTCAAGACACTCGCAGGTTCCTGACGAAGACGACCCAGTCACAGGGCGCATACCCGAAAGATTGTAGCACTGAAACCCTGCCCTGGCACCCAGTGCGTGGGAGGAGAGGACGAGGACCATCGTGACCGAGAGCGCCGAAGAACCCGAGATCATCTCCGGTGGCTACATCGCCATCGACGAAGAAGCATCGGTGCGCGCGACCGCAGCTACTGGGACAACTCAGCGGCAGACTACCTGGCCGATCACGGCAGCTTTCTGGGAGCCAGCGACTTCAACTGGTGTCCGAGGGAATCCGTGAATCCGACGTTCACCTGCTGGGCGACGTGGATCGCAGACAGATCCTCGAAGGGCTTCGCGGCGCGGCCAGTGTTCACGCTGGCTGGCGAGCACGGCGCAATCAGCCACGGGCGTCGATCTGTCCTCGGGCATGCTCGAGCAGGCCTCTCTTCTCCAGCGAGAGTAACCTCCAGCCCAGTGCCACTTCCCGGACGTTCCTGCAAGCCGATGCGCGCAACCTGCCCCTTCCCGTCTGGCAGCTTCGACCGCTGCTCCCGTCCTACGGAGCCCTGCCCTTCGTCAAGGACGCCGATGGTGCTCAGCGAGGTCGCGCGCGTGCCAGCCCCGGCGGCACCTGGGTGTTCTCCGTGACTCCATCCGCTGCGCTGATCTTTCCGGATGTCTCCGGCGAAGCCGGCCTGACGGCCGAATACTCGTACTTCGACCGCACTCGTACGTGGAGCTCGACGCGCTTGGCGCGCCCGTCTACGCCGAACATCATCGCACTTCGGGAGACTGGGTCGTCTGGATCGGCGCGGGCTTCGTGCTCGCCACGACCACCGACCAGAATGGCCCGAGGAGAACCGCACCGCGTGGGGCGGCTGGTCACCTCTGCGTGGAGCACTCATGCCCGGCACCGCAATCTTTCGACCCGTTCACACCGACGCGCACCAGAACGAGGACACGCAAACCGATTGAACTTCGACTGCGGTTCGTCACGGGCGCACGTCGCACAGTCCTTCGGCGCTGCGATCTGACCGCGTCGCACTACCGAGTGCCACAAGGCGCGGCTGCGAATCAGTGAGCCGCGACTGCCGTTCGACCCGATCCCCACGCGTTCACGTCGAGGGAACGCTGAGCGACGCGGCTCCACTCATGGCCTGCGCCACGGCCTGCGACACCGCCCGGTCTCGCCCCTCTGCCACCCGCCGACGACTGCCCCGTCGTGCACCTGCAGCAGCAGTCGGCTTGTGAACCCACCACTGTGCAGGGCGTCATCGACTGCGAGCATTGCGATCTTCTCATGATGCCTGGCGGCGCTGCCCTGAATGGGAGCGTTGGAGGGCGGCTCCGTCGCACACCTCACGCGCCTGACGACGATCTGAGGTCGCCTGCGGCAGGTATGACCGTACATCGTCTCCGTATAGCCGCGCCTGCGCGCCTCGTCGACGATGCCTCGAGGTATTCTACGCACCGCCCTGAACCGATGGAAGTACGTGGGTCCATGAGCGTCTTGGCCTCATCAGACCCCGATTCGCAGCTGTTTGGACAGCCCGTAGGCGCTCTCAGCCCATGTGACCAGCCCGTAGGACATCGCTCGCACCTTGGAGCGCATGGGCGAGTCAACCTGATCGGGAGTCACCCCGAACACTCCGTCCCGCCACGAAGCTGTGCAGGTCCTCACCGGCGTTGAATGCGCCGATCAGGCCTTCACCGCCAGACAGGTGGGCCATGATGCGCATCTTCGATCTGCGAATAGTCCGCGCTGAGCAGTTCGTCGAAGCCAGCCTTCCGGCCGGGCACGAACACACGCGAACAGTCGCTGTCCGTGCGCACGGGAAATGTACCGGCGGTCAGTCCTTGACGACAGGCGCCCAGTGGCCGCGACGGTCTGCAGGTAGGTGGTGTGAATGCGACCATCATCCCCACCACCTTCGTGAAGCCCCACACCGTCTGCTTGAGCTGACGGAGTCCCGGTAGCCCAGCAGATGCTCGGAGAAAAGGGTGGAGCAGCCTGATGAGGAGACCCGGTCAGCGCATCGGCGTCGGTGGTGTATCCCGCCTCGTGCGCTTGGTCTTGGGCATGTTCAACTCATCGAACAAGACCGCCTGCAACTGCTTGGGCGAACCCAGGCTGATCTCCTTGCCGATGTCCGAATACGCCTGTTCCGCGAAGTCGCGTCAGCCTGGTGAGAACAGGTCGATCAGTTCGCTCAGTCCGACATCGTCCACTGCAATTCCCGACAGCTCCATGTGTATGAGGAAATCGCCCGCACCGGCATCCAATGTCATCGAGGACCGAGGCGGGCAGACTCGAGCGCTTCGCGCAGGCGCGCAGCCAGAGCGGTGAGCACCCAGGTGCGACGCCCGAGGCGCTGCACTGCGGAGCCTGCGTCGTCCAGCCAGGCAGCCCGATCTGTACCCCGCGCCCGCTCGATGTTTATGGTACTGGCGCCAGGTCGTCGATGTCGGAAGCTGCGCTGATCGGGCACGAGCAGAAAGTGGCAAGCTTCCAGGTCAGTCGCGGCCGGGCTGCGCAACCTCCCTGCATCGAGGGCCTTGATCTGCGAAGCTTTGGCGTCATGGGCCAGCAGATGAGGGTGAGTGGTGAAGAGCCTCGTCCAGCGCGTCCGCGTTCGGCAGCGCCGAGAGCGCCACCGCCACGACGTCGTCGCGCTGTGCCAGCACTAGGAACTCTCCCTCCGTGCCACTCGGACCGGCATCCGTGCACGCTCACCGGGGAGTCGGCATCGAGGCCGTCAATCCATGGCACGAGATCTCCGCCTGATTCCTCGGCTGACCTGCTGCGCCGGGGCCTGTGCGTGAGCCTCTGCGACGCCGAACAATACTGGCGACGCGCGCTGCGAACGCGCGGAATTCCAACTGGTTTCCATCGTGCCGGTTGACGCGTTTCCTCTTTTCGTCCAAGGTTCGCCGATCTTAGCTCCTGCGAAAGCCGAATTCGAGGGGAACATCGTCGATCAGCCTGTTCAGCCGGTAATTGGGTGTTCGACATCGTCTGTGTGGGCCTGCAGACTTTCGCCCACCTTGCCTTTGATGTCCGGGCGGTGTTCTCCAGCACTCCGGGCAGGTCGCCATAGGCGTCCAGCCACTTCGCTGCGGCGGTCTTCTCCCCCACCCTCGAACGCCGGGCAGGCTTGTCTGCCTTCACCGACGAGAGCGGCAAGCCCCCGGTAAGTTCGACGGAGGACGCTGTATTTAACTCTCCACCGCCTGCGGAGTCATCCGCGACAGGTCAGACAGCCCCGCTTGGGATAGAGAACTGTGACGCGCTCAGTGGCGAGTTCGAAAAGCGAGTCCTTGTCCCCACTGGCGAGCAGCACCTCGGCGTCGGATTCTGCTCCGCCGCGCCAGCGCGCCAGCACGTCGTCTGCCTCGAACTCTTCGTTCGTGAAGACGGGAACGTCGAGCGCGGCCAGCACGTCTTTGATGAGCCTCGACTTGGCCGTGGAACTCCGGCGGCGTCTTCGCCCGCCCCGTCTTTGTACTCCGAGTACTCGGAGAAGGAAGCTGTCGCGTCCCACGTCGAACGCCACCGCCAGATGCGTGGGTGCCTCCGTGCTCAACGCCTTGAGGAGCATCGACACGAAGCCGTAGACGGCGTTCGTCGTCTGCCCCGTGGAGGTGCTGGAAGTTCTACCGGCAGTGCGAAGAAAGCCCGGCAGGCCAGGAATGTCCATCGATGAGAAGCCCCTGCGTCACTCTCAGCCTACCGCGCAGGATGCGAGCGCAGACGCCAGACGGAATGAAGGTTCGCGGTAAAGCCAGCACGCAGTGCCACCTTCACCGCATCTGGAGGAGACCTATATGGAACGATTCTTTCAGCCCCGCTGAGCGCAGACATCGGAGGAGGAGATCGCCGCTTTCATCGACTTCACCAACGCAGGCCGCATTCGACGATCCTGGGACGCCTCGGCATCGTGATCACCGCAGCGGGTCCAGACTCATTGAGGGCGACATCCCGTGGCTACAACCTGCAGCCGGCTGGACTGTTCCACGGTGGAGCCACGGCGCTGGCTGAGACCCTTCGCCTCGTCTCACGCGTATGCCCTGGCCAACGGCCACGTGGTCGGCGTGGACCTCAACGCCACACGTGCGCGGAGTGCGAGGGGACTGCACGGACGTGCTGAGGTGATTCACGCCGGGCGTTCCATGATCAATCACGAGGCGCATGACCGACGACGAAGGCCGTCTGCTGTCCATCGTTCGCATCACGAACATGGTGCTCACTCGCTGAAGCAGGCAACTGCAGCCAGACGCCGGATGCCGCGACCAGCCACCAGCGCCAAGACCAGTGGCGGTGCGAGCCGCCTCACGGCGAGGGCTCGCGGGCCACCTTCTTGATTCTGGCCTGTGGTTCTTCTGCCGATCTGGTCGAGAACAGTCTCTGCCACTTCGCGCATCGTGAGTATGGCGATCCATCGAGGTCTTCTGATCCAGCGGAATGCCTCTGGCTCACTGAGACCCATGGACGAGGTGAGAAGGCTCTTGGCGCGCTCGGACGGTTTGTGGGGTCTCGAAGCGGTCGCTCAAGTCCGGAGATCTCCGATTCCAGTGCGGCGATCTCGAGTGGCGCGACAGCGCGATCTCGAGTGCGGGCACCAGGTCGGCCTCGGTGAAGGGCTTGACGACGTACGCCATCGCACCTGCGTCGCGTGCGCTCCGCTCAACCAAAATTTTGCTGCGAGAAGGCAGTGAGCAGGACGGCAGGTGCGATGCGCGCGCGGGCTATGCGCTCAGCGGCGGAGATCCCATCGAGCTTGGCATCTTGATGTCCATCACGACAACGTCTGGGCGGAGTTCCTCTGCGAGACGGACAGCCGATTCGCCATCGGCGGCCCTCCCACAACATCGAATCCGACTTCGCGCAGCATTTCGACAATGTCGAGGCGGGATGATGATTCGTCCTCCGCCACTACTACACGGCGCGTACGGCTGTGCGGTCTTCTGAATCGGTCACTCGTTCATCCTAGACCACCGCGGGCGATGTCTGAGCAGACCCCTGCATGCACTAGACTGTTCCAGGTTGCCGGATTGGCGGAATTGGTAGACGCGGCGCACTCAAAATGCGTTGTCGAAAGACGCGGTTCGAGTCCCGCAGCAAGGGCGTCGAGAGGATCTCGACGCCCTTGCTTATGTGTGGCATCTCTCGCCGCTCACGGGAGCGGACGACGGTTCGAACCCGCGACATCCAGCTTGGGAAGCTGACGCTCTACCAACTGGAGCTACGTCCGCGCAGGTCTGATCCACTTAGCAGTCTACTCGACTCGCAGCCCTCAAGGTCTCACCACCGTGCTGGAGAGACAGCAAGAATCATCTCTCGACGATCTCTCCGTAGCCCACCAGCGGACTCCCGAAGTCCTCGCTGCCCCCTCGTCGTCCCGGTAAGCCGGCGCGAGCCCCTGGCCGCGCGTCACCGATGCGGTGGATCCGCAGAGCGTTCGTCGAGCCGGAGATGCCCGGAGGCGATCCTGCCACCAGCACGTGAGCCTGGCCCTCCTCGGCCGCTCCGACCCGAGCAGAACTTCGTCGACCTGGCGGGCCATCTGGTCGGTGTGACGGACCGTGCTGACGAGGAATGTCCGGGCGCCCAGGTGAGCGCAAGCTGGTGGCGCAGCACTTCGTACGTCGGGGTGAATGCGAGGACGGGTTTAGGCCGCAGTTCAGCCATGCGGCGCGCAGAGTCACCGGACTGCGTGAATGTGCACAGTAAGTCGACGCCGATCAGGTCGGCGATCTCCACGGCGGCCGCGTGATCGCGCCGCCTCGGGTGTGGGCGGTGCCCAGGCTGGGAATGCGTTCGAGTCCGTGTTCCTCGGTGACTCACATTGCGAGCCATGGTGCGACGGCCCTCGACCCAGCAAGCTTCCCACGGCGGTCTCTCCGAGAGCATGAGGCGTCCGCGCCGTCGAGGACGGCGTTGGCGCAGTCACTGGCCTCTCGGCTCGAGTGGGCCGTGGTTCGTCGATCATCGATTCGAGCATCTGGGTGGCCACGATGACGGGTTTCGCAGCGCGCCGGCACAGCCCACCGTGCGCTTCTGCACGATCGGCACCTGTTCCAGCGGCAGTTCGACGCCCAGGTCGCCGCGTGCGACCATGACGCCGTCGAATGCGTCGACGATGTCGGGCAGAGCTTCGACCGCCTGCGGCTCCAGTTTTGCGATCACCGGAATGGAGATTCCTTCTTCCTCCATGATCTGGCGGACGAGTTCGGCGTCTTCCGGCTCCGCACGACAGCGTAACCCAGTCAGCGCCCATGCGCAGACCGAACCGGAGGTCGTCGATGTCCTTGTCGCTCATGGCGGGCACTGAGACCGCCACGCCGGAAGATTGATCTCTTTGTGATTGGAGACTTCCTCGGCCCGCGACCTCGACTTCGCACACGACATCGGTGTCGGTCACGCTCGTGGCGCGCAGGCGGACACGCCCATCGTCGATGAGCAGCGGGTCGCCGACGCGCACGTCACCGGGCAGTCTCCTTGTACGTGGTGCCCACGATCTCGCCGTCACCGGGCACGTCGCGCACCGTGATGGTGAAAGTGTCGCCCTTGGCCAGAGTCACGGGGCCATCGGCGAAAGTCTCCAAGCGGATCTTGGGCCCCTGGAGGTCGATGAGCACGGCAATGGCACGACCGGTGTCGAGTGCCGCGCGCCAACCCGCCCACCGTACTCTCCCTGATGCCCTGGATCCGTGAGAGAAGTTGAAGGTGACGTCCACCCCTCGTCGATGAGCGTGCGCATGTCTTCGTAGGAGGATTGTGCCGACCGAGTGTTGCGACGATTTTGCGTGCCTCATGGTTTTCACCTTACTGGGTCGAGTGAGCGGTGTGGACGTGTTGAGAGGCGTGTGCGATTTTTCACCGCATCGCATGCCACGTCTGCCCGAGCAGCCGGCGCCAGAGAAACCGTGCCTCGGCTCGGTCGCCTGGCGGAGAGAGTGCATCACACCTCACAGTGGTGCTTGCTGGCCATGCGATTCCACTCCCTCCGTGACGACCTCAGTCAGTCACGGCCAGAGCCTGATCGGCGGGCTTCGGCGCTGGGAGCAGCGTGCTGCCACTCGAGGTATTCGCTGTCCATCATGCCGTTACTGTTCTCGACCTTCGGCGATCGCCCAGACAATGAGCGACTGCCCACGGTTCGGCGTCCCCGGCGACGAACACCCCGGGCTGATTGGAGGCGTAGGCTTCGTCTCTGGCAAGCACGGAACGGTTGAACTCGACGCCGAAGGATTCCGAGAGTCTCCCGGTGCGGGCCGGTAACTCTAGCGGCGATGAGGACGAGGTCGGCGGGATTATGTTCGGTGCCCGCACCTGATGCGCTTGCCGTCTTCGAAGACGGTGTTCGTAACTTCGGCGCACGAACGTGCCCTGAGTCGTCGCCCACAAACCTCACTGTCGAGGCCAGGAACTTCCGCTCACCGCCCTCTTCATGCGAAGTGGAGATCTCGAAGATGCGCGGGTCGTGGGCCATGGCCCTCCGGTCGCGCCTTGGGTGGTTCCTGGCCGATGGCCAGGGTCGTGACACTCGCGGCACCTGCCGCAGCGCCGTGCCCAGACAGTCCGATCCGGTGTCTCCACCGCCGATGATGACAACAAACGTGCTTGCCGGCGGCATCGATCACGGTGCTTCATCACCGTGCTGCTGACGGTTGACGGGCACGAGGTAGTCCATCGCGTATTCAATCCCGGTGAACTCGCGACCGGGCAATGGGAGTTCGCGCGGCAATTCGGCGCGGTGGCGATGATGACCGGGTGTCGAAGCGGTCATCGATGTCAGCCCGACGTCGCACGATCTCGGTGCTGGTGCGAAAGCGCGTGCCCTCGGCCTGCATCTGGGCAATGCGACGGTCGATCTGCTGACGTTCGAGCTTGAACTCGGGAATCCCATAGCGAAGCAGACCGCCTATGCGGTCTTCGCGCTCGTAGACGACCACGGTGTGGCCGGCACGGGTGAGCCCAAGCCGGGCCGCTGCCGCCCGGCTGGGCCCGAACCGACCACCGCGACGGTCTTGCCCGAGATGCGCCCGGAACGTAGGGCGTGATGAGCCCTCATCGAATCCGCGATCCACGATCGTCACTCTGATGTTCTTGATCGTCACGGCCGGCTGATTGATTCCCAGCACGCAGGCGTCTCTGCACGGAGAGCGGGCAGCAGGCCCGCCCGGTGAACTCGGGGAAGTTGTTCGTCGAATGCAGAAGATCAACGGCGCGCGGCAGGTCATCGACCCACATCGCTTCGTTCCACTCGGGGATGAGGTTGCCCAGCGGGCAGCCCTTGTGGCAGAACGGAATGCCGCAGTCCATGCACCGCCGGCCTGCCCGATGAAGGCGTCCTTCCCCGCCTGCGCCGATTTCACGGTGATCGAGCAAACGGAGGGCCACCGGCCGCTTGGCTGAGTTCACGATTGCGGGTTTTCAAGAAACCACGCGGATCAGCCATGGTTCACCTCCAAGATCTTCTGCCAGGCTTCGTCTCCCTCAGGATCAAGCCCGTCTGTTCGCACATCGCCTGATCTCCAGCACGCTGGCGTACTCCACTGGAATGAGCTTGGTGAAGCGTGAGAACACATCTTCGCCCTGCTCGATCTGCTCGACGAGCGAGGTCGCCAACGGCGGCCGGTGCGCTCGGCATGCTCGACGAGCGCCTCAAGCACCTCACGCGCCTCGGCGGAACCGAGTGTGGACAGCGCGAACGTCTTCGCTCTGCGGTCTTCGGGATTGATGCGGGCCTGATTGAAGTCCAGCATGGCGCGGTGCCGCCGGACATGCCGGCTGCGAAGCGTTGCGGCCCACTGCGCCCAGGATCAGCGCAGTTCCGCCGGTCATGTACTGAGGCCGTGGAGCCGCCGATGCCTTCGCAACGGGCAACGGCACCTGAATTGCGGACCAGGAAGCGCTCTCCCACCTGCCCGTTGATGAACATCCTGCCGCTCGTGGCCCCATAGCCGATCACGTTTCCCGCGATCACGTTGTCCTCCGGCCGACCGTGCCGCGCCCGCTGGCGGAGCCACGGAGATGATTCCGCCAGACAGCCCCTTGCCCACATAGTCGTTGGCATCGCCGGACAGGCTGATGCTCACTCCCCAGGCAGGAACGCGCCGAGGGACTGACCGGCCACCCCGGTGAGCGCCACCTTGATGGTCTCCGGCTCCAACTCGTCGATACCGCAGGTGCGTGTGACCCGTGACCGAGCAGAGTTCCGATCGACCGGTCGACATTGGTCGAGTGGGCGGCGATCTCCACCGGGAGCCGATCGGCCAGTGCCGGTTCTGCCGCGCGAATGTTCGCTGATCGAAGTGCTCGTCGATCCGATGCTTCTGTCCCGTGGTCATGCGTCGGACCTGCGCGACTTCGCCGTTGGTGTGCGGGCTGCGCAAGCATGGGCGTGAGGTCGAGCCCTTCGGCCTTCCAGAAGTGCCCGGATCGCTTCGGCGGCATCGATCTGCTCGACGTGTCCGATTGCCTCATCCAGGCTGCGGAAGCCCAGCGACGCCAAGATCTCACGCACCTCCTCGGCGATGAACTCGAAGAAGTTCACAACGAACTCGGGCTTTCCCGGAGAACCTGTTTCGGCCTGGCTCTGCGTTGCCACTCCGACCGCAGGTAACTATGTGGCACACCCGCATCATGACGCAGCCGGACACCACAAGCGGCGCCGTGGCGAAGCCGAATTCCTCCGCTCCCATGAGCGCGGCGACAGAACGACATCGTAAGCCGGTCTTGAAATTTCGACCGTCGACCTGCACGCTGACGATATTCCGCAGGCCAGAAAGAATGAGAGTCTGCTGCGCCCGGCCAGCCCCAGTTCCCACGGTGTTCCGGCATGCTTGAGCGAATTGAGCGGCTGGTCGTCCCGCTGTCGTGACCGGACACCAGCACGACGTCGGCATTCGCCTTCGCGACTCCTGATGCCACCAAAGCCGATTCCAGATCCGACACCAGCTTCACGTGCACGCGGGCGCGCGGTTCGCGCGCTTGAGGTCGAATGAAACCTGGGCCAAGTCTTCAATGGAGTAGATGTCGTGGTGCGGCGGTGGCGAGATCAGTCCCACACCGGGAGTGGCGCGTGACGAGTCCTGGCCACCCACGGGCAGAGATCTTTGCCCGGAGGCAGCTGTCCGCCCTCGCCGGGCTTGCAATTCCCTGGGCCATCTTGATCTGGATGTCGTCGGCATTCGTCAGGTACATGCTCGTGACCCCGAAGCGGCCGCTGGCGACCTGCTTGACGGCGGAGCGACGGGTGGGTCGAGCACGATCGATGTCCCCGCCCCTCGCCGGTGTTGGACTTACGCCCAGCTGATTCATGGCGATCGCGAGCGTCTCGTGGGCCTCCTGCGACAGTGAGCCGTAGCTCATCGCACCGGTGGAGAATCGCCTGACGATCTGCGAGACCGGCTCTGACCTCGTCAATGTCGATGGGACCGCTGGGCAGTGCACGCAGCTTGAAGAGTCCGCGCAGAGTCATGAGCGACTCTGACTGGTCGTCGATCAGCCGTACCGCGGAAGATGTCGTAGCGGCGCGACCGCGTCGCATGCTGCAGCTTGAAGACCGTCTCGGGATTGAAGAGGTGAGGCGGTCCTCGCGACGCCACTGGTACTCCGCCCACTTCCAGCCTGCGGTGAGCCGGGGATGGCCGGATCAAGCGGGCAGCCGCAGCGTGGCGCGCTTCGACTTCGGCGGCAATGCCATTGAGCCCGATGCCCTCGAGCTTCGTCCGGAGTGCCGGTGAAGTACGTGTTGATGAAGGTCGAGTCGAGTCCCACGGCCTCGAAGGTCTGCGCACCGTGGTAGGACTGCACGGTGGAGATGCCCACCATGATCTTCAGCAGGCCCTGCCCAGAGCGCGCAGCAGATTCTGCACGGCGGCGGTCTCGCTCACTCCGGAAGGCGCCCCTGACGCACCATGAGCCCGCCGTCTCCATGGCGAGGTAGGGGTTGACGGCTGACGCGCCGAAGGCGACGAGGCAGGCCACGGTGGACTCGCACGTCGCCGGCTTCGACGATGATGGAGAGATTCGCGTCTTGCGGCGAATCAGGTGGTGGTGAATCGCAGAGACCAGCAGCAGGAGGAATGGGCACGAAGTCCGGGCATTCAATCCTGGTCGGACAGCACGAGGATCTGCGCGCCGTCGGCGATCGCCTCATCGGCCTGTTTGCACAGATCCATGAGCCGATCCGCCATGGAGTTGGGGTGAGGGCCGGTAGAGACCGCTGAGCACCTTGGCGGGTCGCTTGGCGCTGGGACCGAAACGCTTTGCGCTCATGTGCACGAACTTGGAGAGTTCGTCATTGTTGAGAACCGGGTAGGGCAGCAGAACCTGGCGCGCACTGGACTGGATCCGCGTAGCGCCCGCTCCTGCCGCCCACGGCAGAGGTCAGGCTGGTGACGAGGTGCTCGCGAATCGCGTCGAGCGGCGGATTGGTCACCTGAGCGAAACTCTGCACGAAGTAGTCGAACAGCAGCCTGGGACGGTCCCCGATCGCGGCGATCGGGGTGTTCGACCCCATCGCACCGAGGGTTCGGCGGCTGCGCGGGCCATGGGGCCGATGAGCAGGCGCAGGTCTTCATCGGTGTATCCGAACGTCCGCTGACGGCGAGCCACCGAAGACCGTGGATGCACGATGTGCTCACGGTCGGGCAGGTCGCGCAGAGCCACCGTGCCGGCCTTCAGCCATTCGTCGTAGGGCAGTTCAGAGGCGAGTTTCGACTTGATCTCCGTGTCGGAGATGATGCGCCCAGCCTCCGTGTCGACGAGGAACATGCGACCGGGCTTGAGGCGCCCGCGCTTGATGATCTTCTGCTGAAGGTCGATGACTCCCACTTCACTGGCCACCACGACGGTGTCACCTGTCATCACGTAGCGCGCGGGCGCAGCCCGTTGCGATCCAGCACTGCGCCTGCAACGGTTCCGTCCGTGAAGGCCACGCAGGCGGGCCGTCCCACGGCTCCATCATGAGGAGTGGAATTCGTAGAAGGCCCTGCGCTGGGCGCTCATCTGAGAGTCGTTCTGCCAGGCTTCGGGAATCATCATCACGGCGTGCGGCAGTGACCGCCCGCCCATCACGAGGAGTTCGAGCACCTCGTCGAAGGACATCATCGAGTCAGAACCGCCGGGGGTGACCACGGGAAGAAGCGCTCCAGATCCCCCGCTGTTCGACCCGTCGGAGTAGGGCGAGGCCAGTTCGGAGAACAAATGGGACTCGCGCGCCCGCAGATCCAGTTGCGCTGTCATGAACCGTAAGCTGATTCCCGCCGCCGTGCGCAGCGAATCGGAAGGGCTGCGCCAGCGGCCACGACGGGAAGGTGTTGGTGGAGAAGCGCGAATGGACGAGGCCGATGCGGCTGACCAGGCGCTCATCGTGCAGATCAGGGCAGAACGGGGCCAGTTGCCCGGTGGACACCATGCCCTTGTAGGTCAGTGTGCGCGGCGACAGTGAGGGGGAAGTACAGACCCTCGTGCTCCGATCGCTTGCGGGTGACGAACGCGCGGCGCTGCAGTTCCATGTCGCCGGGGCGCCCGGACTCGTCGGTCGACACCGGCACGGCAGGATCGAGATCGACGAAGAGCCGCCAGAAGCTCGGCATGACGGCACGGGCAGCGGCGCCCAGCACCTCGGGCTTGACGGGGACTTCACGCCAGCCCAGCACGCGCAGGTCTCTCCTGCGCGGCGAACTGCGCGATCGTGTCCTTGCCCGCCTGCGGATCCTCCGGTTCGAGGAATGCGGTGCCGACGGCATACTGGCCGGTTCGGGAAGCTCGAAGTCCACTTCTTCGCGGAGGAACGCATCGGGCACCTGGATGGTCAGTCCTGCCCGTCACCGGTGCCTTCGTCGCCGCCGACTCCACCGCGGTGCTCCATGTTGCGCAGTGCGGTGGCCCGGACGATCACCTCGTGTCGGTCTCCGCGTAGCGCACGATCAGTCCGGAGGCCGCACGCATCGTGTTCGTCTGCGGGATCGTACAAGCCCGTGCGCCCGGCTGGCCTGAAAAGGGCAGTCGGCCAGAGTTCGTCGATGTCATGGCACCGTCTCTTCGAATCGTGCTGAAGCCACGGACGGCGCTGTCCGCTGTGTTCTTGAGCAGGGGTCGTGCAGTGTGGCCTCAGGCCAC
This sequence comes from Troides helena, assembly GCA_029286815.1. NCBI lineage: Eukaryota > Metazoa > Arthropoda > Insecta > Lepidoptera > Papilionidae > Troides > Troides helena. The sequence goes on along the minus strand of JAGSMV010000115.1, from coordinate 1,626 downwards.
GGAGGAATCGAGCATACATCAGCGCTCGGTGTTCTCGTGATCCTGCTCACCCTGTGGACGCGACACCTGCGGCACGCGATCGAGATCGCCGAGGTCACCGCCCGAAGAAGCCGAAGGATCGAGAGGTGAACTCGCTGCTCTCGTCCTCGTCTTCGCTGACGATCGGCAGGAAGAGGTGAGACGGGCCCGAAGCTCCACTTCGCGAGCATCCGCCACGGGCTGTGTCTGGCGGTTGCCTGCCTGGTTCGCTGCTGTGCTGCCGGATGTCCTCGCCGATGAGCCCGACGCGGCCTGGGAGGTGGAGTCACCGACTGCGGGACGGCTCGCACCATCGGACGGCGGGGAGCTCATGCTGCCGTGGATGCCGTCGCGTCCGAGTGGCCGGCGGTGCGGCACTGCGCGAATACGGCCGGGGGTCAATCCCCGTGGCGTCGAAGGTTGCCGCGCGGCGGTGGCGTCGTAGGCAACGCGCTTCGGGGTGTGCGCGGCGATCGTGGAATGAGGATGCTTGGCGCGTGACCAGAGGAACAACAGCGCGAGGCCCAGCAGGAAGACGATGATCGAGGTCCGCCGAGGCGCAGCCCCAGGATGTGTTCCGCGTCGTCGATGCGCAGCGCTCAATCCAATACTACACACGACCCAGCGTGTAGTAGCAGATGTAGGCGAAGAACACCTGGCCGTGCGACAGAGCGAATTTTCGGCCCACCCAGATCAGCAGCAGGCAGCCGGCCACATTCCGTGATCGATTCGTAGAGGAACGTGGGCTGGAACAGCGTGCCGGCTGGAAGCGAGGCATCAGGCCAGTTAGTTGGGCTGCCCATGGAGCACCTTGTCGATGTGCAGTCCCCACGGCATGCGGGTGGGCGCTCCGGAAGAGCCTCCTGGTTGAAACTAGCTCCCAGCGCCCGCAGGCCTGAGCGAGGATGAGACGGGGAGCCAGCGGCGTCGAGGAAGCTGCCGGAACGGATTCCGCGATGCCGGCACACAAGCCACACCGCAAGGACTCCTCCTCCTCTGTGCCACCGCGCCCCAGATGCCGAGCCCGCCACGCCAGATGTAGAGCGCGGCCACGGATTTTATCTGGCCCGAAGGCCAGGCATCGGGTGACGAGAACACATGGTAGAGCCGCCCGCCGATGATGCCTGCGGAATCGCCCAGACAGCGATGTTCCACAGATCATCCGACGAGCCGCCGCGAGCGACCCATCGACGATTGGTGAGCCACAGCCAACGAGTATGCCTGCTGCCAGAATGCACAGCGCGTAGGCATGAATCGTCAGAGAGGCCCCAGACTCAGGCACTCCAGGTGAGATGGAATTTCGCAGCGGTCGTCACTGCAAGACCCGGAGGCGAGTTCTTCGGTGAGAGCGCGCACGCCCCGGTGACCGGCCTCACCCAAAGCGCGCACAAGGGCAGATCCCACGATGACGCCATATCGGCGAATTCAGCCACCTCGGCTGCCTGCTGAGCGTTGGACACGCCTGTACCCCACACTCACGTGCGCGGTAATCGGCCCCGCGCAGAGCGGTGACCAGTTCGCGGGCGTGATCGTCCACGGCTAACCGGGTCCCGGTGACACCCATGGTGGAGGCTGCGTAGACGAACCCAGCGGGTGGCGCGTTGACGA
>JAGSMV010000114.1:0-17966 GCA_029286815.1 Troides helena | reverse complement strand
TTCTGCGTCTGCCGTTGTCTTCGAGCTGCGACCGTGTTTCCATATATTGATCTCCTTGCCAACGACTGTCTGGTCGAGTCGGGAATGCTGAAGCAAGGTTGTCAGTTGCTGCAGAGCTCCAGATGCTTGGAGAGCTACCCGGTCGAATCGCGAATGCCTTTCAAGAAAAGTGAAATTTTGCTTAGTAAGGCTGAATTGTGAGGCCCAGCTCAGATCACGGATTGCTGGCAATGCTCGCGCCGTTGAGAATCAGCACAAGCGCGGCAAGCAGACCGCCAGGAGCGCATCGACGAACTCTTTTGACGAAGGTTCGTTCCAAGAGATCGACGAGTTCGTCCGTCATCACAACACTCAGTTCGGCATGCAGGACAATCGTCCTGACGGCGACGGAGTGGTGTGTGCGGTCTGGGCACCATCGACGGCAGACTGGCAGGTAGTTCGCGCACGACTTCACGATTCTGGCGGCTCGTTCGCCGAGGCCAACGGCCGCAAGACGTCAAAGTCCGTGAAGCTCGCTTACAAGCTGGGCCGTCTCGATCATCATCGCTATCAACGACTCTGGTGGTGCGTGATTCAGGGAGGGTGTGGGGTCAATTGCGCTCTTTCGCCGAGATCTTCACTGAACGTCAAGTCATCCGGTGTGATCCCGCAGATAGCCTGATCATGTAATCAAGCCGGTGGCGCTGCCCACTCCGCCCTCACCGACTTCACGATCAAGGCGGTCGACGGCACTTCGCACATGCGTCATCACCGGGCCCGGGATGATCCGCACGGTCACCGGCGAGAACGTAAGTATGAGGGAAGTTGGGCGAGCGCGCACGCACAACACAGTGAGCGGCACGCTCACTACATGGCAGAAGACGAGGCGGACGCACCGTGCGCGACCCGCTCCTTCTTGCCGCAGAACAACTTGACGGCGGGCCCAAGCCGTCCATGATCCCGCCGACCTCTGTCAGCGACCAGCACGACGCACTTGATGCGATCATGCCTGATTCTCCGTCTCACGCTTCTTCCTACGATATCAGCCGACGTGATCGCCTTCAGTCGCGGGACCACGGGGGACTTCCTGCAGACGTCAGGAACTCTTCGCCCCAACACGTCACCGGCTTCGGTCGTGTGGGGAGGGTGCAACGGTGGGCATCATTGCCAATCAGCCCATGCAGATGGCCGGCACCTCGACATCGACGCTTCTGAGAAGGGCCGCCCGATTCGTCAGGTTCTGTGACGCCTCAATGTCCCCATCCTCACTTTTCGTCGACGTGCCTGTTCCTGCCAGGCACAGATCAGAGTTCGCGGGCATCATCCGCCGAGAGGCGCCAAGCTCATCTATGCCTACGGTGAAGCCACCGTTCCGCTTCATCACCGTCATCACCCCGTAAGCAGCATGGCGGCGCTTACTGCGTCATGGGTCTGGGCAGTTAAGTGCCGACCCCAACCTGGCCTGGCCCAGTGCGCAATCGCTGTGATGTAGAGCTCAGGGCGCAGCCAACATCGTCTGGTCGACGCAAGCTCAAGGCCGCGGGAGGAAGACGGTCAGGACGTCGAAAGTGCGCACTCAGCTTGTCGAAGAATACGAAGACGCGCTGCTCAACCTCTACCCCGCAGCCGAAGGCGAAGTGCCACACGACGCGGTCATCAGCCCAGTGAGACGCGCGAGAGGATCATTCGCGGTCTGCGGGCCCTGCGCAACAAGCACCTGGATTGACCCCACGCGCAAGCACGGGAACATCCCCTGTGAGCGCAGGAAACGAAGCGCGCAGCGGCAGCCTCAGTCCCGACGAGGAGCAGAGGCTTGCGCGCGCAGCCGCGTATGCCGCACTTGCCGCAGTGCAGCAGTCGCTGGTCGATGACGGGGCACTGCCCAGCGACAGTGGCAGCACCGGAGGGTTCGTCTTCACCAGTGCGCAGCATGCGCGGACCTCATCACGGCTCGTGGTCACGGAGGCTGTGAGTCGCCGTTTGTGCAGACGGTCTGCCGTTGCGCGACACTGTGCCTTCACGCTTGTCGCTTGCGGCGGCTGGAGCCTGATCTGCGCCCGTGACAAGTAGTAGAGCACGACGCTCAGCAGCACCACCGGCGGTGCACACCCAGTACATTCCCTGATTGTCCCACCAGCGGCTGCAGGGCGCCCAGAATCACCGGGCCGACCGCTGTCCCGCCATCGAGCAGAATGAAGAACGTCGCGATCGCCATGCACTCACTGAGCTTCCTGGCACGTGTGTCACGACGATCGTCTGAATCACTGGCAGCAGTGTGCCGAATCCGATGCCCACGGGCACCGCGCCAGGACGAGCACCCAGACGTTCGGTGACCACGCAATCATGCATTGCGCCTACGGCGTAGGCGGCCAGCAGCGGATAGACGACAGCGTTGTCGCCGTAGTAAGTATCCTGCAGACGCCCGAAGAGCGGAGACCAGCATGACTGCCAGCGTGCGATGAGGAAGAAGCATCCCGCCGCCCGGGCGCACCCATCGAAGCCGCGTAACCGGCGAGGAATGCAAGGATCACGGAGCAGCCCAGTCCAGCGCAGAACATGGTGAGCGACACAGGCAGAGTGGCCCGATCAATGAAGGAACTCAGGTGCAGTCCGCGCGGCCGCGCACCGCGAGCGGCAGGTGGCTCCTCGGGCACGCGCAGGAATATCGCTGTGAGCAGCCCCGCAATTGAGAAGACGAGGCTGACGGCGAAGAGCCAGTCGAAGCCGAAGCGAGCGCACGAGCACAGCAATGAACGGCCGATGGCCGCCGGGAGCGATGTCGAAGCGCCGAAGTACCCGAGCCTCACCCGCGACCCGGCGGAAATCGCGCGGCCGGAATAGAGGGCAGTGTTCGCAAACCCGAAGGCAAGACCGTGGACTACCCGGATCGCGATGACGACACCTATCTGCCAAACATAGGCGAGCGCGAGGACAAAGACGAGAAGCCCGGCGAGGGATTGCTCTGCGCCGTCCCAGGCGCCGCAGTGTGGGGACCAGCCAGAATCCGCGCCACGAGAGCCCCGGCGATGAAGCGCACTCCCTGAGGTGAGGCCGCAGCGCGTTTGCCTGCGTGGAATCGACTGATCGCATATGTGGCCATCGATGTCAGCGAGCAGGTAGAAGGGAAAGGACATGAGGATGTTGACGCAGAACGCCAAGACGAACTCCCCGTCCACAACCGCGTCTCGCTCATGTCCGCAGGCAACACCGGGTACAGTAACGCAGCGCAGCCACTGCCGCGCGATGAGAAGCAGGCGTCCTGACCCGCACTCCGACAGTGCAGCACCTGGCATCCGGCAGGGCCACGGGGACCACCGTGACCGGGTCGACCACTCGGGGCTATCCTGCCTGCGCAGCGATGGATAGAGTGAGTACATGACAGAGAAGCGAACTCCTCACTCCATTGATCGCGCTGTTTGTGCGATCACGCCGCCGGAACCTCACCAGCCGTTTCCCCAGCCTCCGCTATCTTCCCGGGCTTCCTCCGGTGACGAGACGGCGCTGGATGACTTCTCCCCTGATGCCGCATCCGCACACGACGATCTCAACGCCCGCACCTCGAGGCACTCTGACCAGCCGAAGCGCGCGCTGGCAGTTCACTCGACGATGTCGACATCGTCATCACCCCCGACGCGATGCGCGAACGCCTGGGCATCGAGCGGGAACTCCACGCCGCCGCGCAGCAGCGGCACGCTCAATGTCATCGAGTCCCCCGCCCAGCAGGTCCGCGACATCTTCGACCTCGTTCCCACGAAGACAGACGGAGACTGGAGACAACGCGGGAAACAGATTCATGTTCTGTTGCGCCGCCTGCCACGGCTACAAGGAGGCACTCGCGCAGGCCATCAGTGACGGCAGGCCCCAGCGATCCGGCAGGTAAAAGTGGGTGGGATCGAGCAGGCGAAACTGCGGCCGGCGAAGGCGGGCACTTCGACCGGTTTGCCCAGCAGGCACCGCAAGCTCCGTGCCGCAGAGGTCTCGGCCGCAGCAGCCGAGGCGCGTCGGGCATACACTGATTCCCGCCGAATTCCTCACCGATCAGGTGGCTGGCAAAGCGGTTGCCGAGGACGCCGGGCGCGAAGTCTATGCGCTGCACACAGCCGCGAGTTCTGCGCCGCAGTGGACCTCGATGAAACGTATGAGTGGGGTCTGGACGAACTCGGGTTCGCATCGACGCCGAACAGACGAAGGTGGCCGCTGAGCTCTACGGCACCGGCACCTCAGTCCAGCAGGCGATCAGCAACCTGGAGAACGACCCGAAGCTGCGCCCGTGGGACTCGACGGCTTGAAGTCGTGGATGCAGCAGCGTCGACGAAGCCATCACAGCGCTCAACGGCACACACACTTATCGCCCGAACCCGTGCAGACAATCGAGTGCATGGTGCTTCCCGACGGCACTGGCGGCATCTACTGGCACCGGGCCTCCACTGACGACTTCTCGCGCCCCGGCGCATGTGGTGGCACGGTTCCTTGCGTCGAATCGTTCTCCTCGCCCGGTGGTTCTCACGACGCACCAACACGAGGGTGTTCCCAGCACCTTAACCGCCAGGCTACACCGCGGACTCGCTGAACACCTGGCGCAGGCACCTGTGCTGGGTTTCTGGCCACGGAGAAGGGTGGGCGCTTCCACGCGAGCGCCTGATGGCCGACTTCGGTTTCTTGGACGATCCGGCCCACCGGCTGGCATGCTGGACTCGCAACGACTCAGAGCCGCTCGCGTCTGCCTCGACTTGGGAGTTCACCTGAGCAAGCCTGCACCGGAACCAATTGGCGCAGGCACGTGGAACGCGGAGAACGCGTGGCAGTTCCTGCAGGACAACGTGGCGATGGATCGCAGCTTCCTCGCCTTCGAACTCAATCGCTACCTGGGCTGGCCGGGGCAGGCTCCGAGCTACAAGATCGGCCAGCGTCTGTGGAGAGATCCGCGACGCCTCACAGGCGTCGCCTCTGAGAGCAGGGTAAAGAGCTCAACCTGCGCGACTTTCACAATCGTGCGCTCAACCTGGGATCGGTCGGTCTGGACACGCTCAAGCGCGCATTGGCTCGACCGCGACTGTGCCAGCCGAGGCCGCTGCGGGTGACGCACGGCCTCGGCTGCCCGGGCGAGTTCTGCGTTGTTCTGGCGAGGACTGCGTTGTTCGGCGAGACCGCGTTTTCGGGCGAGACCAGCACCGCTCGTGAGCTGGTCAGCGCTGCTCAGGAGAGTTCTTGGCGCAGCCGCTGCGCGATGTGCAGCGCTTGAAGGCTCTGCGTCTTCGTTGCGCCGAATTCGGGCAGGCAGTCACCAGCAGCACCACCACCTGGTCAGACAGCACTCGATCGCCCAGTTGAGGAACGAGCCTGCCTTCCGCCTGCATTCAGGGAGAGCCGCCAGGCAGAGCGGATCTTGATCGGCGTGAGACCACCGACTGCGTCGAGGCAACTGCATCACCGGGTTTCAGGCCCGGTCTGGCCGTCCGCGCACGCTGACGCGTCATCTTCCAGTTGCTGTTCCGCTGAGACCGGCGATCCGAATGCGCAGGCGGCGAATCTCCTCGTGAAGATCCGCCGCCGGGTCACTGCTCATGATGTGGTTTCAGCTTCACTGTTGCGGAAGTACGACAGAAGTCGGAGGATCTCGATGGTGAGCCACACGAGGTGGTCATGATCGAGAAGGCGCACAGCCACGAGTAGCGCTCGGGAATCCGGTTGCGCACGCCCCTGCTCGGATTCGGCCTGAAGTCAGCATTTGCGCAGTGCACCGAGGATCACTGCGAAGCCGCTGATCAGCACGCCTGAGCAGCATTTCGAAGCCCAAGATCGGCACGTTGATTGTCCGAGCATTCATCGCACCGCCTGTGGCCAGTGCAAAGCCGAAATTGACCAGCGAGAACACCGCGTAGCCGCCCACCGCGATGAGCAGGAACTTCATGAGCTCGGGGTTGCTGCGGATCACGCGGAACTTGAAGAGTGCGAACATCACGCCGAATACGCACAGGGTGTGTTGAGGATCGCCTGCATGTATTTGATGCCGTTGGAAGGCGCTTTCATAGATGTTCGAAATCGCCCCGGAGGGCCACGCCTGCACAGCGGCAAACACAAGTATCAGCGCGCTCTCGGTTCCTTCAGCCCATTGACCAGTCCAAGAACGAGTGCCGCAATCACAGCAGGCAGAGCCAAGACGTTGACGAACCAGCCCACCGCCGCGCCCACAAGGAGCACACCGAAACACAGCAGTGACTTCATGAACACGTCGTCATACGTCAGCATGCCCATCGACTGGGCGCTGCGGCTGGGCGCCGAGGGCGCCATGTACATGGCATTGAGGTCGTGCGCTGACGGGTGGGCACTGATTGGCCGGCTTTGACGCCCTCTTCAGGCTGCGGCGCATCATCGGGTTGCTCATGGGGTTTACGTCCTCCTCGGGCGTACATACAGTGATGCCAGCATACTGAACACACCTGAGTACAGCCTTAGTCCCTCAGCGGCACGCCAGTGGTCGTTACCGGACTGACACGAAGAGCACCTCGTTCGCATCAGGACGTCGTAAATCACTTCGAGGAGGCCGGTACTTAACAGCCACAGATGCCGAGTTCAGCAGCCGCTGCGTATTCAGCAACTGCCCGGGAGCGAAGGTGAACTCCCTGAAGCACGAAAAGCTCAGATGCGAGCCGCCCGCACGCCGTGCAGCCAGCCGCCGTGATTCCAGTGGTCGCCGCCGCGCGGCAGCGCTGCTCATCGATCCCCGTGGCCCACCAGCCGAAGAACAGAATCGCCCAGAACACCCACATCACCACGGACAGCGGGATCGTCATCGACAGCAGAGTGCCAATGCCCGCGTCCTTCTTGTAGCGCTGAATGAAGCCCAGAATCATCACGAAGTAGGGACTCATGGGCGAGATGATACAGGATTTAACCACCGATCCGGTAGATCGCCTGGGTGAGTTCCGGAGCAATGCCCAGCAGCATGAGCATGGGGATGAGGATGGGGCCATGAGCGTCCACAGCCCTGAGCCCTCGAGGTGATGAGCATGGCTCCCAGTGAGGTGAGCAGCAGGGCACCGATGAGAATGACGAATGCCGGAGTGTTCGCCTCCCGGAAGAAGTCAGCACCCACGATGGCGAGGATCTGCCCAGGTTGCTCATCTTGAACAGCGCCAAGAACTGGGAGGCAGCGAAGAAGAGGAGCATCACGGGGACGAACGGCAGCAGGCCCTTGACCACCATCTCTGGAATGTCGTTGAAGCCGCGAATCGTCTTCACCACAATGCCGTAGACGATGCCCACCACGAAGAAGCCGAAGCCGATGATCGCAGCGATGCCCGCCATCAGGCCGGACTTGGGATCGAACTCACCTCTGCGTCGCGCAGGAAGGAACCCTGCGGCAACGCCAGGAAGAAGACCAGAGCGAACCCGAGAACGACCGTGATGGCGGCGGCGATCATTCCCATATGCCCAGCGCGGTGAGCTTTGGACAGGTCGGCGTGCTCGCTCGCCTCGCCTTCGTAGTCTGGCGTCCGTGTCGTCATCGGAGCGCTTGTTGAGAAGAAGCCCCATGCAGCACAACACCGCCGTACACGACGAACATGGAGATGAAGTTGAAGTACAGATTCGCCACGGGCGTCACGGTGTACTCGGAGTCGATGATGCGCTGCCGACGTCGAGATGCCACCCAGGATGGCATCGAGACTGTTGACGAACGGCGCCGCGAGTAACCGCCCGCCACTGTGGCGTAGGCAACCGCGCAGCCACTGACGGGGTTGCGGTCCCACCGCCTGAAGGCGATTCCACCCAGCGGAATGACGATCATGTACGCGCGTCAGAGGCGATGGAAGCAGCCGTGCCCACGAGGGCCACAACCGCCGTCACCCAGCGTGGCGAGGCGTTCTGCAGAGCACCCCGCATCACGGCAGGGATCAGCCCGGACTGTTCGGCAACGGCAACACCGAAGAGCACAATGAGCACCAGTCCCAGTGCCGGGAACTCCATGTAGTTGGTGACCACACCGGAAACGACGGTGCGCAGACTCTCAGCGGAGAACAGGTTGACCGCATTGACAGTCTTTGTCCGTTGCCGGATTGACCGAGACCCCGAAGGCCGCGCAGACGCTCGAGATCACCATGATGATCACGGCCAAGCCCAGGAAGAGCCAGAACGGGTGGGGAAGCTTGTTGCCTGCCTTCTCGATGACGACCAGCAGGCGCATCAGCCGGCTGGAGCTTCGTCTTCGGGGCAGCCGTCAGGTCTCCTTGCGGGGAAAGCGTGGCCGGGGGTCGATTCACCCTAGCCAATACGCGTGGGCCGCGCGCACAATTTGGTGAATCACGCAGACCTGAAAGACACCCAGAGCGATGACTCAGGCGGGAAAACCCGATGGATCGGGCTCTCCCGCCTGCGCTGCGCGTGTGGTGGCAGTGGACTCAGCGTTCGCGGTTCTCCAGAAATGAAGTCCTCCACCGCCGCTCCGTGGCGTCGCTGAGCTGCTCTGCAGACTTCATGAAGTAGGCGCTGGGCAGGAGATCAGAGCGCCGCCGATGCCCCTGTCCAGTCCGATCTTCGCCGCGCGCACAGCGTCGATGATCACACCGGCTGAGTTCGGGGAGTCCCACACCCGCTTGTACTCCAGTGACACGGGCGCGTCACCGAAGTTGCGACCTCCAGGCGGACGAAGGCCCACTTGCGGTCATCGAGCCACCGCACGTAGTCACTCGGGCCGATGTGCACGTCACGATCACTCGAGATCCGCCGAGATGTTCGAAGTGACCGCGCGGGTCTTGAGATCTTCTGATCCCAGACGCTTGCGCTCCAGCATGTTCTTGAAGTCCATGTTGCCGCCCACGTTGAGCCTGGTAGGTGCGGTCGAGCACGACACCGCGTCTTCGAACAGCTTGGCCATGACGCGGTGGGTGATGGTCGCGCCGATCTGGCTCTTGATGTCATCACCGACGATCGGGACACCGGCAGCGCGGAACTTCATCCCACCTGGTCCCGGCAATGAACACGGGCAGTGCGTTGACGAACGGTGACCTTCGCGCCGGGCGCCGCCTGCGCGTAGTACTCGACGGCCTTCTGCGAACCGACGGGCAGGTAGCAGACCAGGACATCGGCGCGTGCGTCTCGCAGCGCCTGGGCAACGTCAACGGGCTCTGCGTCGGATTCCGTGATCGTCTCGCGGTAGTACTCACCCAGCCCGTCGAGCGTGGGCCACGCAGCACGGTGATCCCGGTGGGTGGCACCTCGGCGATTCTTTGATGGTGTTGTTCTCACCGGACACGATGGCTCAGAGATGTCCGTGCCGACCTTCGCCGTCGACGTCGAAGCCAGCGACGAACTCGAGGTCGCCCACGTGGTAGTCGCCGAACTGCACGCATGAGCCCCGGGACCTTCTGGGTGGGTCGGCGTTGCGATAGTATTCGACACCCTGAATGAGCGAAGTGGCGCAGTTGCCCAGACCGGCAATGGCTACGCGGATGGACGGTCGTAATTTTCGGTCATGCTCCTTTATCGTTCCACAGGTGCGAGCTCGCCGTCCTGGCGAAGCGCCCCCACTATCTCTAGCCGTTGCCGCGCAACCTTCTGCGCGCGGTCCGCGGAAGCCGAATGCCCTGCTCAGCGCGGTGGTCTCGTCAATCATCACCCGCTCAGGAGACGACCAGCGGCTCCAGACTCGGGTGCCCCGCTCGACACCTGCGAGGCGCCAGCGGTCGGAGAACAGCGCCAGCAGATCACCGTCGGAGCGACAGCACTTCGACGCTGCGTTCTCTGGTCAGCGTGGGGAACGTCAGCCGGCACGGTCCGCCGGGCGAGGCTGAAGTTCAGACGCTCCAGCGTGCACGGGCATTGAACTCGTTGATCATGCGGTCTTCAGCCACCTCGAACTGCATGGGGCCCACGGCACCCAGCACGGGCGCCTGGTCACCGCGATGTCCGAACGCAGCACCTGCACGACGCCTTCGTGGTCAAGCTGGTCAATGCCGCGCCGGAACTGCTTTGTACTTTGCGAGTTTCGCCCGAATGACCATGAAGTGCTCAGGCGAGAAGGTGGGAATCGGCGGAAGGTCACCGGCTCGTCGATGTAGAGAGAATCACCCACACGCAGCGCCGAGGCGTTGACCAGGCCCACGACGTCACCCGGGTAGGCGATGTCCACGGCTTCGCGATCGCGTCCGAAGACCTGCTGAGCGTACTTCGTATGAACGGCTTTCCGGTGGAGGCGTGAGTGACGACCATGCCGCGTTCGAACACGCCCGAGCACACGCGCACGTAAGCCAGGCGATCGCGGTGGTTGGAGTCCATTCCGGCCTGCACCTGAAGACGAACCCGGAGAACGGGGAGTCAACGCGCGGCACGCCCCATCTTTGCGCGCCTCGGCCGGCGGCGCGATCTCCACGAGCGTGTCGAGCAGCCAGGACGCCGAAGTTCAGCACCGCCGAGGCGAACATGACGGGCGTTGTCTCGCCGGTAAAGCGAACCTGGCTCCTGCCGTGGTTCTGCTCCTCCATGTCGAGCAGGTCAGACCCGTCCACCGTACTGTCCAGGCCTGCCCGCGGCGAGGGCCTCAGCCGCGCTGAAGGTCTCCTCACCGGCGATCGTCGCCCGCCATCCGTCTGAGTGAACTTCTGGTGTAGTCCCCCCGCTGACCTGTTGAGCACTCCGCGAAAGTCACCCGATTGCCCCACGGGCCACGTGAGCGGCGTGGGCACCATGCCTGTGATCGACGATCTCGTCCATGAGGGCGAGCGTCAAGGCCTGGGCACGCCTATTATTTAGACAGTGATGATGGGGAGGTTGCGGTGCTTGCAGACCTCGAAGAGCTTCATCGTCTGGGGGCCTTCCTCGAGGCCTTTAGCGGCGTCCACGAGCATATCACTGTGGAGGTCGACTGAGGACAGCACCCGGTAGGTGTCTCCGGCAGCCGCGTGACCGGTGCCGATGAGGTTGATGACGCAGTCGCGATACTCGAACTGCAGAGCGGCCGAGGAGATCGAGATTCCGGGCGCCCCCTGTTCCATCTTCATCCAGTCAGAGATCGTCGAACGTCGCCTGCCTTGCCGTGCACGGCACCGGCTCGTCCGATCACGCGGGCGTGAAGGGCGAGCGCTTCGGTGAGCGTGGACTTGCCGGCGTCAGGGTGCGAGATGACTGCGAAGGTGCGGCGACGGCTGGCCTGTTTGAGGATCTCTTTCGAGGAATGGTTCTGCGAGTTCACCGGACAAGTTCAATGCTTCGCCCGCGCCTGCCGTGATTCCAGGGCGCGACTGTGAGCGTTCGCGCAAAGAGGGCCGGTAGTCTGAGGCGGCTATGGCGAAATCCACACACAGGCGTCGCGGTGACAAGCATCCCGCAGCGAATCACAGCGAGAATAACGAGGTGCGGCGGCAGGCCGCCCGCCTCCACGCCCAGTCACAGGTGTCGTCACAGAAGCCGGCGCGCGGCCTGACGCTCGTGCCAGTCATTGCGTTGGTCCTGGCGGTTCCCCTGCTCGTCCTCTCCATCATGTTCTCGCTCACCGTTGCGTAGTTCCTCCAGTCCCTCGAGCAGATTGGTGCGGCGGATCTGACACGAAGACCGCGATGATCCCGTTGCCGGGTTCCGGGTGGTTTGTTCTGGCAGCGGTGATCGTGTGCGCAATCGTGTGCTTCACCCGCCACACCCCTCGTTGGCGCTTGTCATGGTCGGCAGCGATCGTGCTGTGCGCTGCGGCCAATCCGATCGTGTGGAATCTCTGGGCTTCTTCTGACCGATGCAGCACCACCGTGTCGAGTCATTTCTGCAGCGCGCTGATGGCCTGCTGATGCGCTTCGCTCACCGAATGTGCTGTGGGCAGGTGGGTGTGAAGAGGGAGACGCGCAGTTCCTCGATGTCCCACAGCACCTGCTGCCAGGATCCGGGCAGCAGAATGCCCGTCGCTCCACCAATTCGGCACTGTCCTCACCCAGCCCGCGCGCCGCCGCAGTGCGCACCTCGACGGCGCTGCGCGCAACGCGCCCATGAGCCTGACGATCCCTGGGGCCTGCCCGCCCATGGTCTCCACTCTGTGCAGTGCCGAGGCGAGGTAAACGGGGAATCGCGCGAATTCCGGCGCGGTGTCAGCGACCCGGCCGGGCGCCAGCAGTCGCGAGACCTGTGCGGTGACGTCGCTGAGATTGGCAAGCACCGCCATGATTTGTTCTTGACACGAGTGAGCGCACTGCGCTGGCGGATGTCTGCAGTTCCAGAGCGATCTGCAGGCAGGCCTCGAAGTCCGCAACGATCGTGTCGTTGACACTTCGGCGCAGGCGAACATAGTCATCCTCCGTGCGCGGTGGAGTCGGCGAAGCACTCACGGCAGACACCCCTGCGCGCTCATGGCCCGCAGCACGCCAGCCAGCAGAGCCTTCGCGCAAAACGTCACCGTTCTCCTTGGCCGCCGCGGCGAGGGTGAGCTTGCTGCGATTGTCCAGCTGACCCACCACGTAGTCATACGCATCGGTCGACTCGAGTGCGATGAGGCGGGCTGTGCCCACAACGCTGCTGCGAGCAGCCGTTGATTCGTCGGCGAATCCGCGCAGCGCAACGCTGTCACCCGCATCAGCCAGCCCCACCCAGAGCGTTCGTCCGCCTCCGCTGATCGGCCCGGCACTTCTGCCGAAGTTCCACGAGGTGATGTCGCGTAACGGCAGCGCAGCCGGTGGCGCGGATCGCTCACCAGCTGGCGCACCATGCGAACGCGTGGATCTCCCTCGCTCCCGGCCCTGTTCACTCCTGCACAGTCGGTTCACCTGAGTGGGCGGTGGAGTCGCCGATGCGCGAAGCGACATCATGCGCTGCGGTGCGCTTCTTCACGTGCACGCAGGTCACGTTGCAGCGCAGACATCCGCCTCGGGCGATCACCGATCGACGCTTGCCCGCCACGATGTGGAAGCGAATGCGCAGATGTGCCGGAGGCGTGCGGTGTCGAAGTCGGCAGGATCGATGGTGATGGGCACGAGGTCAGTCAGTTCGCCACCGCCTGCGCGTTTATCAGCGCGGCTGCCAGAACGTCGGGCAGCGCCCCTGATAGGGAGTGAGGTGCGCGGCGATGTCTCGCGCGACATCGGGAGCAGGAACGAAGTAGCGGCGCTTGGCTTTGGGCAGCGAGCGGATGAGCGCGGTGATGAGTTCGAGGCGCAGTCCCGGCACCCGCCACGTGAAGATTTGAGGGTCGGCAGCCATGGCTGCCTGCGTGGTCATCTCAATGGTGACGCTGTCTGCCATGCTGCCGGGGTCGAAGGCGTACCGCAGCTTCGCCACGCCGCCGGATTCCAACTCCCACTGCAGGGGAAAGTCAGCAGCGAGGTCGGGGCTGAGCCTGCGCATCGTCGGCCAGCAGATCATCGACGCTCACGCTGAGCAGATCGGGAGTGCTGTGCCGTGTCTTCTTCCACCAGGTGTCGAAGTGCACCGTGGTGGTGATGTCCTGCGGCAGGCGTTCGTCGTAGAAGGCGAAGAGAACATCATCACTGGCCAGCAGTCTGCGCGAGCGCACACGCGAAGCCATTTCTCCGCCTGCGCAATCACCGAGCGTTGTGCTTCAGGAATTCCGGCGGCCTCTGCCACTCCCCCGCGATGAGGGCATGGCGGATGAAGAGTTCACGTGCCTCCCGCGGTTGATCGTCCCATAGCCCACCCGCTTGTCTCCGATCAGCGTCACGCCGTAGAGCGACATGCGATCGAAGGCGACGGCTGAACCTGACCTGGTCGACCAGTGCGGTTCACCGTACTGATGGGTGACGAGGTCTCCGGCTGCCTCGATGATCCATTCGGGGTCCACCCGCGCGCAGGTGCGAGCCCACAGTTGGCTGGTCTCGACCAGTTCTGCGGTGATGATGACGTCGGGATCTGTCTTGAACACGGCCGAACCGGGGAAGATAGCATGCGAGTGCCCTGGGCCCCGAGGTACTCCGGCCCGGCAGGTGCTTTGACGCCGAACATGGAGAGCAGCCCGCTGATCAGTGCGCGCGATGGATGTTCGCCTCGCCTGGCATATAGGACGCCTTCGCCTGCGCAGCGCGCGCTGCCTTGCCAGTTCGTGGGCGTCATTCGTCCCCTGCACCTGTGTGTCGCCACTGCCCTGCTGGGGCCCCGCGGTCGTGGGCCGTCTCTGTTCGAGTGCTGCCTGCCGTGTGCTTGGGAATCTGCACACCTGCCCGGCTCAGCACATGCAGCAGCCACCGGACCAGGTCCTGCCATTCCCGCACGCGAACGCGTAGTTGATGAACTCAGCTTTGCAGGTGCGGCGGAACTTGGTTCTCGAGAGCGTGGCCGACTGCTCCTGCAGGTAGTCCCACAGTCGCAGCAGGGTGAGGAAGTCCGACCGCGGTCGGTGAACCGGGCGTGCAGCGCATCGGCCCGTCACGCCGCTCGGTGGACGCTCACGCACGTCCTGAATCGACAGCGCGGCGACTATCGCGGTGACTTCGCCTGCGCAGTCGCGGTCCTTGGCCGCCAGGATCATGCGGGCCAGACGCGGGTCGATGGGCAGGCTGGGACAGTGTGCGGCCAAGAGCGTGGCCTGCAGGCGACCGCCCCTGGTGCCTTGTTCTCCCAGCTGGACAGCAAAGCGCGCGACCGTCGCGCACCGCCTTGGTCTCCGGAGGGTGAGGAAGGAAGGCGCTGATGTCGTCTTCGGTGGCGGCGAAGCCCAGCGAGATCATCTGCAGAATGACGCTGGCGAGGTTCGTGCGCAGGACCGCCGCGTAGGTGAAAATGTGCATCGAAGTCGGCCTCTGAGTAGAGGCGCACGACGACTCCTGGGCTGGTGCGCCCGTGCGACCGGCGCGCTGCCGGGCGCTGGCCTGCGAGATTGGTTCGATGGGCAGTCGCTGCACCTTGGTGCGATTGAGTAGCGCGAAATTCTCGCGGTGCCGCCATCGATGACGTAGACGATCCCCGGCACTGTGAGTGACGTTTCTGCGACGTTGGTCGACAGCACCACCCGCGGAGTGGTGGGCGGCGAAGATCTTCTGCTGATCGCCGGCTGCCAGGCGACCGAACAGCGGCACGATCTCCCACTGCTTCGCCGCCGCACCGCCGCGTTGCAGGTGGGCGCCCAGTGCTTCGGCAGCGTCGCGAATCTCACGCTCACCGGACAGAAGACAAGAATGTCGCCCGGTGGCTTCTTTTGCGCAATTCGTCGACTGCGGTGATGATTCCTCGATCTGATCAGCCGGGGCGACCTCTGCTGGAGCATCGGCCGGATCATCGTCATCTCCGCGCTCTTCGTCGTCCACCAGGGGCGGTAGCGCAACCTACGTGGAAGCAGCCCGCCCCTTCGACGCGGAGGATCGCGTCGCTGGCGGTATGCAATGACCTGGGTCAATGGTTGCCGAGGTGATGATGACCTTGGAGGTCAGGGCGTCTGGGGAAGCAGGGTGACCAGGAAGCCCAGCAGGAAGTCGATGTTGAGGCTGCGTTCGTGGGCTTCTGTCGATGATGATCGCGTCGTATGCTCGCAACTGCGGGTCGGCACGCAGTTCTGCCAGCAGGATGCCGTCGGTCATCACTTTGACGCGGGTGCTGTCGTCGACCTCCGAGGTGAAGCGCACTTGCAGCCGACGCCGTGGCTAAGTCTAACTGGGTCTCGTGCGCCAGTCGAGTGGCGACGGCGCGTGCCGCGATTCGCCGGGGCTGGGTGTGGGCGATCATGCCCTCGATGCCGTAGGCCCGCCCAGCAGCATCTTGGCAGTTGTGTGGTCTTCCCTGAGCCTGTTTCTCCGGCGATGACGACAACCTGGTTGTCCCTGATTGCCTGGCTGATTGCCTCGCGCTCGCCGCTGACGGGCAGTTCGGGCGGGTAAATGAGCATTGTGATTGACTGCCTGACGAGCAAGTGTCGCCCCCATTTCTGCGCTGCTCTGGTCGCGCTGTTGCTTGGGTTCCCGCCCGTGCGTGGCGAGCGCGGAGGTGAGCAGTGTTTCCGGTCAGTCTTCTGGATGTCATCTCGAGTGCAATTCTACTGGCCCGCCTCGAGTCAGCGAGTCAGCCGTGAGATTCCGGAGGTGCCGCGGAGTGACCGGGGCTCACTGACGGGTCGCCTTCCCGGGTGACAGCGATGACGGTGCGCCCTGGTGCCGGACTGTGCGTGCTGGACTGCGATCGCGCTGGACTGCGGTCGCCGGAGCGCGGTTTCCGGAGTGCGGCGGCAGGTGATCAGTGGGTGAACAGGCTGCGCGCGGCGTTTGCGCGTTGCCCAGGGTGAGCGAAAGGGAGGTTCTGTACGCTTGGTGCACTGGAGGGCTTTGGCGTCATCAGTGTCATCGTCTTCGTCGGGTGGCTGCTGGGCCGCTCAGGTCCTAGCGACGCCGGCCAGCGTGTGATGGCCAGTGTCGTGTTCTATGCCGGCACGCCCGCGCCCTGTACGTCACCATGTCGCGGACGCAGATCGACCAGATCTTCAACGCCTCCTCCTGGCAACCGTTGGCTCCGCCGTGCTGATGGGCGTGGAATCTTCGTGTGGGCGAGGTGGATCCGCAAGTCCAGTTCCGGCGATGCAGTGATGAATGCGTGGTCTGTGAGCTACGTGAACATCGGCAACCTGGGCATCCCCTTATTACCTATGCTGGGCACTCTGAGCTACGTGGCTCCCGTCCTGCTCTTCCAGCTTCATCCTGGCTCCTGTGGCATGGCCATCCTCGATGCCTTTGAAGGCCGCAAATCCGGGCGATCCTCCGTTCCGTGGTGGCGCCTCCCCTGCAGGCTGCGCAACCCGATCATCATAGGTGCGTGCCTGGGGCTCATCTCTCCAGCACCGGCTTCCAACCGCCGCACGTGATCCATGACCCCATCGAGATGATTCCGGCAATACTTTCGGTGCCGCTGACACTCTCATGATACTCGAGGTCACTGCATATCGCCAGCTCGCCCAAACCTGGCACGCGCACCACCGTCATGAGCGCCACCAGCTTCCTTCTCCAGCCGGTCGTCGCCTGGGCGATAGGCGGCCGCTGCTAAAGTATTCCGGGCACGGATCTGCTGGCCATCGTAGGACCTCCGCGCTGCCCACAGCGCAGAACATCTACGTCTATGCGCGCTTCGCTACAGGCAGGCCGAGCCAATTTCACGCGGACGTCGTGTTCATCACGACGATTCTGTCCATTCCCACGATCATCCTCAGCGCGGTAATCTTCCAGGTAGCCATGTGCCCGAACTCGTCGCATCGCTCCCAGCCAGAGGCGCCTCTGCGACGCGCAGCGGGTCGCGATTCCCGCGCACCCGTTTCGCTGGCACTGCCTTCCTGGCACTGCACGGTCACGTGTTCGAGGCGAGCATCAGCGGTCAGCGAATCGTGCTCGGTAGGCCCGAGTGACATCCCCAGCACCTCACGCATCCGCACGCGAAGCGCCGCACCTGTTCCGAATCCAGACTGCGCCGCAACGGTGTCCACGGGCAGTGCGGTTGACTCCAGGAGGTGCTGGGCCAGGCGAACACGTTCCCGTGACACCCACTCCCCGGCGCAACCCCGACCCCAATTTGAAATGCCGGGCGAAGCTGCGCGGACTCATGGCAGCGGCGGACGCTCGTCACTGACAAGCCACTCGTCAGATTCTCCCGCGCCCACGCTCCGAGCCTCTGCGATGGGGTCAGTCGCGCTCAGCAGTCCCGGCGACTCGGCGATGAACTGCGCCTGATCGCCCTCCCGAAAGGCGCCACAACCATGTCCCGAGCGACGGCGTTCACTCACCCGTGATCGGTGCGAATGACGTGCACGCACAGATCCAGGCTCGCCGCGAGGCTCGCCGACCAGCACTGTTCCGTCATCGAGTAGAGTGCGCTGGCATCCACGGTGATGCCCGGGTGCAGTGCAGAGTTCCGGCGCAGCCTTCCAGTTGCTGCGCGCGGGCCGTTGAATTACTCCTGCCGCGCTTCAGCACGAAGGCTCCGGTGCAGATGGAAACGAGGCGCGCTGTGGATCAGCGCAAACGCCGCCGAAGCTGCCTTGTCGAGCTTTCCGGTTCACGAGCCTGCCGGGTTCCTGGTGCCTGGCACGA